>VZTR01029550.1:87026-120395 GCA_013400775.1 Chaetops frenatus | reverse complement strand
GAAGAACCGGGTGATGCTGGCCAAGCAGCTGGTGTTGAATGTGCTGGTGGAGCACATGGTAGAGAAAGACATCATCACCACGGAGATGGTGGAAATGATACAGGTACGCGGGTTGTCGCCTGCGCCGCGAGCTTTATTTCTGGCTGAGCTCGGCGTCGTTCCTTGCAGCGGCAGCATGGAAGAAACTCACCTGTTACCTGCACGTTGCAGTGTGGTGGCACTCGGAGGACCTGCAGGGCTTTGGTTGCAGCTTGCAGGAGAATTGTAAAGTGCTTTTGTAGAAAGAAAAAGTGCATTTCCTCTAAGACTTCCTGTGTTCTGGTGTGGCATTGCAGCAGGCTGCCCTTTGTGGATCGGGTGGTACCTTCCGGCCCTTTGTTGTCATTTTGTGCTTACCTTTTTTCTTCCACACGTAGAAGCAGGAGTAATATGTATTTCCAAAAGAATACAGTGAAAATAAGTAAATTAATATGTACCAGTTCATTGTGGCACCTTCTACACGAGGAATTTGTGCTTCATATGTGTTTTTGTAAATTGCATGAGGTGCCTTGCAGGATTCAAGGCTCACTGTGAAGTAGTAAATGCTGTTTGTTTGTAGGCTTGTGTCAATTTCCCTGTGCGGTGCGTACTGTGGAGAGAAGTCATTGGAAATAGCTTGGGATTTCTCCCAGAGGCGTGGTAATGCACAGAACACTGTGCAGGATGGACATGCAGGTCTTCAAAGAAAGACTGGAAAGGAAGTGGCTGAAGCTGCATGTCAAGTGCATCTCAGGGCTCAGTAAGCAACTGAGGGAGTTTTTAGTTCCCTAGCAAAGTTCATGGTCCCATAATAAGAACGGATGCTGAAAAACAGCATTATGAACTGTTCTCTGGGCACAAGTGTAGGAAGTGTAAGCCTGAGACTGATAAGGTTTTGATAAAAGTGAAGAAATAACTCCCTGATTAATTTTGAGTCATTGTCAAAGATAATGTGAATCACTTTGCAGACTTTGACGCAGCGTGAAAGATAATATTAGATGTCTCACGAGGCCTGCCAAGGGTATCAGTGCTGAATTGTGGGGAGCTCCAGGCAGTCTCACCTGAAATAGCTCCAATCCCTAGTGGAAGAAAACCGAGTGAAACAGTGCAAGCCAGAGAATGAATCAAAGGCTTCTCATACTGGTTTGGGCTGGAGTAGTTAATTTCTTCATGGTAGCGGGTATGAGGCTTTGCTTTGGATTTGTGCTGGAAATAGTGTTGTTAATGTAAAGGTGTTTTAGTTATTGCTGAGAAGTGCTGACCCAGACCCAAGGCCTTTTCTTGTCAGCCCTCCCCACCAGCAATGCTGGAGGTGCACAAGAATTTGGGAGGGGACACATCTGAGACAGAATTACCCTAACTGACCCAAGGGATGTCCCACTCAGTTTGGTGTCATGGTCAGCATGTACAGTGGGGGGAAGAAGAAGGAAGAGGAAACTGAGTGACAGAGCATGGTGCTAATGATGCCAGGGTCTTGGGCTTGATCCCTGTATGGGCCATTCCCTTAAGAGATGGAGGCAGTGATCCTTGTGGGTCCCTTCCCACTCAATATTCTGTGATTCTAAGTCCCCATGGTGAGTGATGGAGCCCCACTGTCCTTGGAATGGCTGAACACCTGCCTGCCAACAGGAAGTAGTGGATGAATTCTTGGTTTTTACTTTGTGTCTGTGGCTTTTGCTTTACCTGTTAAACCATCTTTATCTCAACTTTGCTCACTTTTACTCTTTGGATTCTCCCCACCGTTCCACTTGGGGAGGAAGTAACTGAGTGTCTGATGCTTAACAGCCCACAGGGGTTAATCAACAGCATTGCTGAAATGTGGATGTTGGGTAGGGGTGTTCTTTTGATGGCCAGAAGTTTGTCACTTAAAGGGGGAGCGGGGGAAGAGAAGAAAAGGGGGAAAAAAATCCTCTCAAGGTAATAACAGAGGAAGTACTCTTTTTGGCAAGGTGCTGTTGTAGTTAAAAAGTATTAAACTGAGACAGAAGGGAAGAAGCCTAAAGGAGTCTTCCCCTCCAGTCGTAATTGAGTAAAAGAGAACGTAACAATACTTAGTAATGGATTATCAGTAAGGAGAAAGGTGTTATGATATAAGAGTAATAAGTTAGTGGAAAAATTTATGCCTAATACAATAAATACACATAACTAAGAGCTTAAATGTGTATAAATAGCAGTAGCAGCCTGAGCAAGAGAACGGGGTGTCTTGAACTACTGTTGCAGGGTATTGATCTGGAAATTGCAACAAAAATAGAAATACGGCAGAGGTAGGAGGAAAGCATTCACAGCTGGAACTGCAAAATATGCATTATACTAGAAGGATAGAAATGACTGGAACGTTTCCTGGATAGTCCTGGTCATAACAGTGCTATGGAGAAAAAGTAAAGTGCATTTAAAAAAATCACTGGAGTGGAAAGCACTTTGTCTTACCTTTCATTTTCCTGTGGTAGGTCTGTGAATTTTTAATATTCTTCCTGTCTCTGGCAAATGTGAGCACAGATCTTATAAGTGCTGTTAAGTAGCCTGCTATTGAAAATGTATTGTGACACTGATCATCAGGTACCTTAATGGAAACAGGAGGAGCCAAATGCCATTGCCTGGTGAAAGAGAATAGATCCTCCTGGATGCTATAACTGACTGGTTCTATATATAGCCTCCTGTTCCCCCAGTAAGTCAGGAAATCAAGATCTGGATAAATAGTTACGTTCTAAATAATCTTTTCTTGAAAATACAACAGTTACACTGGTCTTGTTGTCTTGATTTAAGCTAAACAAAAGAAGAAAATGGTTCTGGAAATAGAGCACCTAACTAAACTTCTGTAATCTAAGGAAAGTGAAATAAATCAAGGAGCTCATGGAAATGAAAAATGACATTTTTTTCCAAGTGTGAGGTGTCAAACCAATACTGAAACTTCACCAAAAGTAAGAAAAAGATGGGAGGGGGAGTGTGTTGCAGGAAGAGCCACTGAAGACAAAGGTGCTTGAACTGGATGAGGAGCTCACAAGGAGTATGAAGAGTAAGTAAGGAGTTTATAGGTGTACAACATTGGAGAAGAATCAGTAAATAAAAGCTGCTTCCTTTGATGTCTGAAATGTGGTGAGATAGTAGGATCTGACAGGATTGAATTTAAATTGGGTCATTCAGAAAGATATTAAACCATGTGAGTTTTTTTCCACTGTATACACTTTCAATAAAGAATAAAGAAAGAAATTGTGTTTACTTTGTAGTGAAAATGATGTCCTAATTATCTAGATGAAAACCCAAAAGAGGGGGTTTCAAGCACAGGGGAAAAATTATGGTGGGAAAAAAGTGAGACAGTGAAAACAGCTGTTTTTAAGGCAAGCTCCAACATCTCCTTGCATAAATGTCTTCTTGTTGGAGCATCAGATGTTCTTCCAGAGCTCTGGGATAAACTTCTAAGAATGCAGATATGGTAGCAAGAGCTTTCTTGCTTTTTAAACAAGTTGAATACTCAGTGATCAAAGACTTGAGATTATATAGAGATTTAAATGCTCTGTTGATCACTGGATGGTAAATGAAGGGATCACTGGTTTTGACAAGAGACATAAATTTGCTTAGGATATCTGTCAATTATATATGCTTTTTCCATGGATTCTGCAGGTATATTCAAGCTCAATAAGATGAATGTGGAATTTTGACAGGAATTCAAAATTTATTTACAACTACTTTCTGTTAGGCAGATTATCAAACCCATCTGTGAGGGGAAAGAAATAAAGGATATATTGGAAAATAAAATAAGTGTTTTATTAACTTCTGAATGTTTGCTGAACATGATTTAACATAACCTAAATGTGATGCTGAAGGTGAAGTTGTGTCAGGAGGCACAGCCCTTTCGGTGTTTAAGCAAGCATTAAGGAAGAAATCTGCCAAAAGCTGACTGCTGTACATACAAACTGCATAAAATGAACATTATGAAAATTTCTTAGCTTCTCAATAAAACTTAGGTTCTGATTCTTGAGGCCCTCTTGGGTTCTTAACTATAATTTATGGCTTAGAGTCATAGAAAAATATGAATGACCTTTAGCTTGTCTCAAAACAGCTGCAGGTCTACTAGAAAGGAATAAAATTCATTAGATACTTTAGAGATAAAGTCTCAGTTTAGTTTATTAGTTACAATAAAACTCAGTGAGCTTACAGCAAGATACGAGTATATGGAGCTGGTTATTTTTGATGGACTAATGGAACAGTGTTACCAGGAGAAAAGTACCTTTATACTTCTGGGAGGACACAAGTAAGGTATTATTATATGTACTTCTAGTCAACTGTACTCTGAAAATTCAGGATCCTGTGGGAATAGGAAAAGGTATTTACACTCTTAAGGGAAAGAGGCCATTTATGAAAGAAAATTACTTTACTGTAGCAAGTCAAGACCAATTTATAGAAAGAAGTTTGGTAAATAAGGGAGAGGACAGAACACTGAAGTCAAGGAACATGGTTGATAAAAAAATAAATGCTCTTAGTCAGTCATGAATGAATATAGGTCTGAAATTCTAAATAGGTTCATAAACATTGGATCAACAAGATTTTGCAATATCCTCCCAAACAATGTGTTGGGGCAAAAATCAAACTGTTTTGACACCGAGCTTGATAATTCTTATGAATGAAACCAGATGTTGTGATATCTTCTGTAACAGAAGATTTACACATGTACCTTGAGGCTTCTTCTTTTTTCTGATTTTCCTGTGATTGCTGTATTGTTAAGCCTTAATTCTGTGTAACTCCTCAGCTAATCCCAATTGTCCACCAAAAGGAGAGATTTTGGATCTAAGCAATAATGTTAAAAATGTAGGATGAATTCCAAGTAAATAAAATTTATTTCTGATAACGAGTATTTTGGTATGTGATTCTTGGTGTGGTTTAGATTTCACAGGAAGGGGTATTGTATAAATTATACATTTTGTTGGCAAATACCTGTTAATATTCTAACAATTAGAACTTCTTGACAATGTTTTACAGACACATGAATTTCATTTTTTCATGGTTGCTTTTCTGCATGTACTAATATATATTGCTTCATTGGTCTAAGTATTCATCTGTACATAGGAAATAACATTTAGGAATTGACTGCATATAATAAGTATTTTACTTAATGTTTTCTGGAGGATTTGACTATCTGCATGAGACCATGAACTATTGGATAGTAGTGGAAGCATGTTTTCAACTTTGTGTATTCAGTGAGGAGAAGTAGATACTATTCCAACAGTAACTGGAAGTAGAATTTTAGAGAGAATACAGTGTATTGCTGTGTGTGGTCATGTATGAATTGTTGGCTTGTTGTGTTGTCATATACTCTGGAGCAAATAGGAACAGAGGAGTGTGAATGAAATTGACTAGGAAGAGTATGATAATAGATCTAGCATAGCTAAGCATAGTGGTGGAATGTTTTTCTAAAATAAAATTAAAAAAAAGTTGTTCTGATGATTCATTGAAAGTTAATGATGTCAGGCATTACTTGAGTATGGATTTTGGTTTTTTTTCCTCTGGGTTCAGGCCAAGTCTGGGAGCTTCGACCGAAACGTGGAATTCCTCAATTTGCTGCCCAAGAGAGGCCCCAACGCCTTCTCAGCCTTCTGTGAAGCTCTGCGAGAAACCCAACAGCAGCACCTGGAGGCAATGATCCTGAGAACAATGTCCAGCCTGAGCCATGAGATTGCAAGGGTATATCAGTTAAAAAAATTAGATGGGTGGCTTGCATTTCAGATTGGGTTTGGGCACAAAAGGAACTGTATCAAATGGGAAAAACCCAATTGTTTAGAAAGGATAGGATGGGATTTTGTTGCAAGTTGAAACTTGTAGTAACCTTAGTAAAAGCACAGAGGAAAAAACTTGTGAAGAGAGTTTTCATAAAGAATCACGAGATGGTAGAGGTTGGAAAGGGCCTCTGGAAATCATCTCTTCCAACTTCCTTGCTCAAGTATTACCTTCAGTAGGCTTCCAGGGTCACATCCAGGCAGTTTTCAAATATCTGCAAGGATGGAGACTGCAGCCTCTCTGGGCAACCTCCTCCAGTGCTCAGGCACCCTCACAATAAAAAAAGCGTTTCCTGCTGTGCAGAGAGAGCCTCCTGTGTTTCAGTTTGTGCCCATGGCCTCTGGGGCTGTCACTGGGCACCACTGAAAAGAGCCTGGCTCTGTCCTCTCTGCACCAGGTATTCATACACATTGATAAGTTCCCCTTGAGGGATGAGGCATCACCTTCCTTCATCTCTTCTGCTGGCATCATTCCTCCTAATGCAGCCTAGGGTACCGTTTGCCCTTTTCCCCAAGAAAGAGTACATTGCTGGCTCCCGTTCAACTTGGCAACACCAAATCCTTTGTGCCAAGCTGCTTCTCCGCTGGGTGGCCCCCTGGACATATTGGTGCTTGGGAATGATCCTCCCCAGGCACAGGACTTTGCACTTCTTTTTGTTGAACTGCAAAAGGTTCCTGCAATGTTCTCGCCTCCAACATGTTCTTAATGGATGTGTAATCAATAATCCAAAAATTGAAAATAAAGGATTTTTTTCTCTGGTTTTTTTTTGGTTTAATATTCAGTGGTTGGCTGAGTAGACTCTTAAGGAAACACATACTTTTATTCCTTTCTTTTGTTACTTTTTTCACCTTTTCACTATGTGTAGTTTCTAGTGTTGTAGTAAAGGAAGAATTTTGCAAAGATTCCATATCAATGCGTTGGCAAGGATGGAAGCTCTCAGTAAACATACTTGATACAAAGGAAGGGAGAGCAAATACTTTTGAACAGATGTTCCCTTATTAAAACATAAAATTTATTAGATTACCCTTTTAATTTTTTGTTTCCAATTTTGCTTTACTTTACAAACAGTGAAATCTTGACAGCAAACAAAAATATAGGAATCACCAGACAAATCAAGTTTTTGTTAAAACCAAGGAGGCTAGGATGACCCCAGTGTAAAGATTCTAAACTGAGGATTTGAGTAGAAGTAGAGATGAGGAAGGAAGGGAAGGAGTCTTGCACTGAGAGGAAGTGCTGCTGCTGTCTTGTCATTATGTTTCTTTTGGATATAAATCATTATATTTCAACCATTTTTATGTGTATATAAATGGATGTATCTTTTCTTCCGTTATACCTTCAGCTTTGTACTATAGAGAAAAAAAAATAACTATTTTATGCTGTTCTTTTTCATGGATTTATTGATGTCTTGTAGCTTGAACACTGTCATGAGTCAGATCTTCCATACCCTGCCAGTGAGTCCTGTAATTCAAAGAGACCTCGTTGGATTGGTGAGTTGCACATGATTTACTACCTGGTTGGCTCCTGCCAGTTTCTTTGTACTCTCTTAATTCAGTTCTAGAAATAGGCTTGCCACCACTTTGCTCATGCCGGGAATACAAACTTGACAGTAAACCGTCTATATAATGATCAAAGAGGGTGATTATACCGTATGGGAAGAGACAACCAAAACAGTTTCTTGTCAGCTTCCTTTATTCTTATGGGACACTTTGTTGCTTAAAATAGTACGTGTCAGTAAAATTTTAGATTTTGCAAAAATTTTCTTTAAGATTTGTAATAGAATTTCATTGTGCTAGTACTCTGATAAAATACTGGCTTTAGGCAGTATTCCTTAACTTAGACTTCCATCTTAAAAAATTAGTTTAAGGCTTTATATGTGTTACGTGGGTCCAGCTTGGTTTTCTGTAGCTTCTGTCAGGTGCAGCAAATCAACTTTTCATTAAACATGCATTTGTGACTTAGACCAGGGGACTGGTCTAATGAAACAATTGTTGGAATGAATCTCTGTGCTAGTTTTTATGTTGCCTCTGGTAATACCTGGAGTACTCATTTTCCCTAACCACAGGTTTACCTGTGTGCTGGTTACTAGGAGCTCTCTCTGGTATTAAAGAACAAGTGTCTAATTTTTGGAAACTTTTTTATTTATGTTCAAGGGTTTTAGGTTGGGTTGTTTTGATTTTTTTAAAGCAGATGTTCCTCCAACCAGGAGAGCCATGCCTCAAAAGGCTGAAAGAGGATTTCAGAAGAGATCATGAATGTCATTAGCTCAGTTTCTTCGGTACAGAGGAGTGAGTGTTTGTCTGCAAATGGCACATAGTTGATTATAATTCCCCTCATCTGCTGTTATCCAGAGGAAAGTGTTCAGAGGCAGATAAAGAAAGAAAAGGGCTTTGCTCTTTATGCAAGTCAGAATTGTCTCGTTTGATCACTTATGCATGTGTTCAGCATGGGAGGCCTTTTATGAAAGGAAAGAATTATTCTGTTTGAAATTTTCTAGCAACATTTTGTCAGCCAAACTCTGAAAGTAAGAACATACTGTGCAAAACAGCAGAAAGGACAAGGATCTAATATTAGGTGAGAATTCTGTTTTCATACTCTGTTATGCTAGGCCTTAGATAAGGCTAACCCACATACAAGCAAAAGAAAGTTGTCAGTTAAAATAATAAGTATACTGTTACAGTACTTTTTTTCTCTCCTGTGTTTCATTTTGTGTCAGTAGTCCCTGATCAAACAAAATTTTTGGAGGTATGAAATATGCATAAGGGAATATAATTCAGAATTTGCAAGTTACTACCTTAATGCAGAGGCTGTCTGAATTTTTTTATTTTTATTGATATATTTGGTTTTGCACAGAACCAATGGAACATTCCTTGGATAACAGAGATGGTCCCTCAATTCCTCCAGTGAAGTATTGCACTCCTGAATTTTATCACAATCATCAGCACTTGGTAAGTTGTTGACAGAGAAAGTCTTAAGATATGAGAGATGTGAGATGTTTGGATCTATCAGCTGAACACGTGCCACTTAAAATTGAGTTGAAATGCTTCATTGGGATGCAGATCAGGGTTGTGCTATTTGAGTAACTGAAAGGTGTTACCAGTCGTGCTCTATTTGATGTGGTTCTCATTTACAAGTGTCAAGAAATCCTGAGAAGTTCTGTAACTCTATACAAATCTCTGCCTCTGTTTTTTTGATCATGAAGAGCTTGGTGAAATGATTTCTGTTCTGTTGCTCTCTCTAAGCTGTCAGTATTATTGCCTCAAGTCTATTTGTGTGTGTCCTTGTCTTCTGTAAGATGACAAATGCTGTAAATGACTGTAAGATAGTAGAACTGTGTTTTCAACTAGTAAGTTGGCTGTTTTAATTGCCAACTCTACCCACAAGAGTCCTTAGGCTTAAGAACCAGATCAGGATTCTGTGCTGGGTAGAACAATCTGAATTTCTAATCATCTGCTGCAGTGTTTGAAGTTATGTCTGCAATCTAATACTTTTTGTTTATTCTGTCTGTAAAGTATGGACTGTGGTGGGGTGGGCTTAAGGAAAATTTACTTTGTGTTGTGGGGTAAACATAAACTCTTCATTAGGGCTACACAATGTCAGAGGAATGCCAGAGGCTCTTTGTATAGCAAAACAGTTCTTGTTTGTGTGGTGATTTTTGTTTAGGTTGGGTTTGGGTTTTGGGGGGTTTTTCTGTTGTGGATTTTTTTGGAACTGTCTGTTGGAGTGACCTAATTAATACAAAGTGAAAGTGTGAACTTGACTAGCCTCCTTTTACGTCTGTGCCTGGATACACCTTATTTGATATTCTCCTTTGGTATTAAATTTTACTTCCAATTTACAAGAGTGTTAGTAAGTAAATTACTATTGATTTAGTTGTTGTTAGAGTGGTAGGGACAGAAAGGCAACTTAATTTGAAGACACTCCTCTTAAATTAGTTCTTCTCCTGTTAATCTCTTTTGCCAGTTGCATAATTCTAAAGATCAATGACTGACAGTCCCTTGCTGGTACAATTACACTGACTGCAATTTTACGTCTCTGTCTGCTCCCAACAGCAATTAAGAAACATTAGCTAAATTTTACATAGTGTTATCCTTTGATGGGTGTGACACAAATATATGGGGCCCTGCTGGGGTGAGGGTGGGAAAAGGAAAGAAGTTAGCAATACCTAATTCACAGTT
Source organism: Chaetops frenatus (assembly GCA_013400775.1). Classification (NCBI taxonomy): domain Eukaryota; kingdom Metazoa; phylum Chordata; class Aves; order Passeriformes; family Picathartidae; genus Chaetops; species Chaetops frenatus. The sequence goes on along the minus strand of VZTR01029550.1, from coordinate 110,433 downwards.
TGAAATTGATAAGCTGTGTTTCTTTTAAAATGAGGAATAGGGCAAGGCAGTCTAACTTAGTAGTTGTAGGATTGTCAGTTGTGGAGGCTGGCAAGCACAGGCGTATCAAGTTGGTGTGGAATGATTGCTGTTCTATTCTAACACACCATCATTTCCTTGTGTAGTCTAAGTTTACACATTTTTAATCTTCCTCTCAGGCATACAAGCTGACATCAGAGCCCCGAGGCTTAGCACTGATCCTCAGCAATGTCCGTTTCAGCAGCGAGAAGGACCTGGAATATCGCACAGGGGGAGATGTGGACTGTGCTTCCCTGGAGATGCTTTTCAAGCATCTCGGGTATCGAGTCACTGTTTTCCATGACCAGACTGCACAGGTAAGGGGCTGATCCCAGTGCTTCACAACTGGTGTGGGTGAGAGTTTGTTTCATACTTGTCCTAAGAGGTTCCCTTCAGTATGTATCTAAGCTTTGAAGGTGTGAATTACCACTTAAGAATAGAAAATAAGGCTAAATGGGATGATGTCTGCTCACATACTGATCAACATGAGAAAGCCTGGAAGGCTGAGCTCTTCCAGTGGAAAGTAGTATCACAAAGGACTACAAGAGGTACTACTCTAGTCTGACTCTAGCACAAGGGGCAAGAATGTTGAGACCACACCTGGCGTGTGTGTTAAAAGCACAAATGAATGAAGTCTCCAGTTCACTCCAGATAGACTATTCCAGTGTTAAGTTAAACTTTGAAAATATTCGATGTAGTCTTTGCAAGTATATTTTCATGTCATATGAAAACAACCTGTGATGAAGTCAATTGCCATCCTATTTATCAGTCTTCCAATATCCATGCAGTTGAGTTCCGCTCTTTCAGCCTTTAGTTTGCTAAAAACGTGTCTGTCCTTCACTTAGGAAAATTGGTTGTGTTCCGTGACTTAATCAAGCCACTCTCCTTAGGACTGCAGTTGCTGCCTTCTCCAGCATAATTTAATCTTAATCCTTTTAAATCCCTATGAATCCAAGTGGTACAGGACCTGTTAAAGAGTGTTTTGTTCAGAAACAGAGCTTTTGCAACATTGATACAAGATTCTTGCACCTGCCATGTTGTCAGAGTTCCTAAATTTTTCCAGTTTAAATTTTTAAATGACCACTGGCGTCTGAATGCCTGAAGTACCAGAGTATTTTTCTGTTAAGTTGCTCCAATATCCCAGCCAGACTCCAGTGTCAGTGTAAAACCTCTGCAAAATATCACTTGCTTTTCCCTGTTGGCCAAAGTGATTCCTGCTTCACAGTGTTATACTTAGGACTGAACATTGCATAAAAGAACAAGAATATTTTGCCTTTTTTTTTTTATATAGAACATGTCTTTTTCATGTAAATTTGATGCGTGTAGGAGTTTTCTTTGTAACAGGAGGGCCATTTGTGTTTTTCGCAGAATATTGATTCACTTTCCCTGTGGAAGTCTGGAAAGCATTGAATTTTATTTTTTCCCCTTTTCTAGGAGATGCAGAATGCATTGGAGAGGTTCTCCAAGCTGCAAGATCATCGAGATGTGGATTCCTGCATTATAGCTCTGCTTTCCCATGGTGTGGAGGGTGGGGTTTATGGCAGTGATGGCAAACTACTAGAGGTACATGGCTGAGTCCTGATCTGTTGTTGTAGGTGATCTCTAGGAAAGCAACAAATATTCCAAAAAAATAAAATATGAAGTGATGCAAGACTGAGGATTCATATTCTTTAAAATGGAAAAAAATAAGGGCGGGAGGGAAGAAAAGGGCAGGGGGCTGTCTGTGAGAGGTCTGGAAGATGAAAAATGGCAAGCAGGAGAAATTATCTCTCTGTATAAATACTAGGTAGAGTGCACGAACCCAAGCAAGTAGGAACCTGGGGAGAGGGTGGAGAAGGGATGTGTTTGTCACACAATGAGTTTGCAGATAAAGGAGAAAATACCAAGACTGGTGAGGTAATAACCAGAATACAGGGAAGCAAGGTGAGACTGGGTTTGGCTTACAGAAGGCTACAGTGAAGAAATTTCTTTTCTTTCTTCTCTCAGTTGCAGGAGGCTTTCCGGCTCTTCGATAACGCAAACTGCCCAAATCTCCAGAATAAACCCAAAATGTTCTTTATTCAGGCCTGCCGGGGAGGTGAGTGCCCAAACACTAAAAGCCATGTACTTGGCATGCCAATTAAGGCTCATTTTGCACACATGCACACCCTCACATCCAACTTGCTGTCAACTCTCCTCTTTGCTTCTCTCAGGTGTAAGTGGGACCCATATTCACCTCCCTCTGCCCTGCTGCTGCCACTGCATCTGTTGCTCTGTAAGTGTCTTTAGCTCTGCATGAGGTGTGTGCATTGACTTGCAGACCCCAGAGCACCTTGGTGACATAAAGCTCTGTCCTATCCCGCTCATACCTTGAGGCTTCCTTGCGCTGTGCCTGCAGTAGGGGGAGTGGGGCACACAGTGCACAAATTGCAGCACAGCATGGAGCAGTACCCTAGCACTGGAGTCTTGCTGAGGTCCTGTCTTTCTCTTCATCCTCCATGTATTGTGTCTCTTGTGGCTGTCTCTTGAGCTGTCAGAGTTGGTTCCAATGATTTTGGGGGTTTTGTCTTTTTCCTTTACCTTAGCCTGTTTTCAACCTCAAAATGACCTTTCCTTGCACCTTTTTCCACATACTGCTGTTGAATTCTTACATGCTGTTGTACAAAACTCTTTTCATGATTCTTATGGACTTGTTCTTTTTCTGTGCTTTGTGTACCTTTTTTTTTTTTAAAAAAAAGCTATTTGCTATTCCTTTTCCTTCCTTTTGTAACTAAACAAACTAACTACCTTTCAGATCTGCTAATGACCAAATTTTTCCCTCAAGTGTTTGGACTCTGTGAAATTACAGATACTCCAAAGTGAAGTTCTGCCTTATAGTTTCTTTTTTTCCCTTGTGATAGAGAGGTTTTTGAAGTGTGTATGCTTATCCCCCTGCTTTTTCGTAGTTCCTCGCAGTTGTTTCCCTTCTTTGTCATTTTTGGCAAGCTTTATAGTTTGCCCTCTAGTCTCTACTCTTGTTTAATCCCAATGCAGGGAAAAGCCCAAAGTCTACATGAAGTATTTCAGCAATCAGAAATACTTGATCCTTCTAAGCATTTGGGAATATTGTCACGTGCATGTTTACAATATGAATTGAATCTGATTGCTTTCCTTATGTGAATGAACATTTAGACACTCTTGAACAAATGTGAATGCACAGACTCGGAGTGGAAATAAGTGTAATAAGCCAGAATTTTCAGCTGATCTCGGTATTTAGGTTTATTTGACTGTAGTGTTACCATGACTAACAAAGCAAGCTTGGCCTTTGTATTCCCAAAAAAGTTGCAGTTAAAGAAGAGTGGTAGAGCTTGCTATGCACAATGCTTTAGAACTAGGATATTGCAATAGACAAAGGATTAAGATGCTTGAAAAACTGGAAGGAAAAAATTTAATTTAAAAACAGCAAACAAGGCAAAACCCTGCATTGTCTAACCTCTTTTAAACCTTGATTAATAGTTTGAGGGGAAAGCCAGTTACAAAGTAATTGAACTGTCAACAAAAAGTGTATGCTTTAAAGCAGCATTCAAAAGACTGTATAAATAGTATTGTCATATTTGAAATGTTAGTCAATCTATCTGTGCCATGCAAGTTAGCTGGAACTAGTTGAAACAAGATGATAAATGCGTAAGTTACTCTTCTTCTCTAACCTTACATTGTAGGCCTGCTCTATCTTCTATTAATGACACATTTTTAAAATGTAGATAAGGAAATGTTGGTACAGCCTTAATTCCCAAAGAGCTTTTGGCAGGAGTCTACAAAAGAAGTGAAGTAGTCCACCTACAGTCATGGATCAAAAACCGGTGGCAACAGAAAACAATGGGAAGAGTTTCCGTGTGGCATAAAATGAAACTTTGAAGTTGCTTAACGTAGTAGATTCAAAAGAGTGAAAAATTATGCTAAGTAATGACAGTTGGGTAGTTAGCAGTTATTTAAATTAATTGGCAGAACAGCTATCTGGGAGCTTCAATACAGTTTAAACAGACTGGATGAATCTCTGGCAGTGGTTCTATACATTAGAGGTTTAATATGCAAAGGGTTAGTTCTTTACACATTTTAGTTGATTGCAGTGGTGTTTGAAGACATGCATGAAGAAGATGTGTAATTCTGAAGTGTAATTCTGAAGCTTTAATCAAAGAAAGTTTTGATTTTATACATAATGGGGTGATGACACGGTGAATAATAGTTTGACAGTAGAATTACCTGAGTCTTTTCTGATATAAAATGCACAGTGAACAGTGCACTAAATTTTTAAAAAGATAGAGAACTGGAAGGATTTGGAAAAGTGTGATAAAAGATGTGAAAAAGTGTGGTTAGAAATGAAAAAAAAACTGCATTGCTACCTTAAAGAGATGAGAAAGGAGCTTTAATGGAAGCCATCATGAAATTTTGAGCTATGGAGACTTTAATTCTAGGCTGTTTCAGACAATCACACCCCTCCCACTGCTGTTTTCTTTTTAGAGGAAAAGAACAATATTGCTGACTTATGAATTGGCTGCTTTCTGAGCATAATTTTGAGATGCTACCTGTGCCACTGCCTGTTAAAGGGATAGAAATCCAAAGGTATTATTAAGGCATGAGATAGCAACAAAAATTGAGAAGCATCCTAAGAGGAAGGCCTCTGAAGTGGACATTTAAGCCTCCTAACACTAGACTGATTCTGCTGTTAAGAAGTAAGGAGAATAATAGATTCTCATCTTAGAACAAAAGAAAACAAAAAGGCGAAATTACATGAAAAATCTGTAAAATGTAATTTTAATTTTCTTGCAATGCAGATGGACTATCAAAGTTAACACCACTAAGCAATTAGTTGAGATTATAATGGAAACTCTGCATCATGTAGAAAACCAACTGAGAATATCTACACTTGCATAATACATAGTAATAAATTCTGGGAAGGACATTAAATGCTCTCCATTTTTTAAACTAATCTCCATGGACTGGAGTTCTCTCTCATGTTTGGGGTCAGATTATTTTGTATTTTTTTGCTGCACAATTTATGCTTTTAATTGAAACAAGCAGTATTTGTAATCAGGTTTTAGAACTAGGTGGGAGATACTTGGTCCAGGTTTTCTAGACGTAGACCTTAGCAAACAAAATTACAGCTCTTGTTTGAATTCTGCAGTAAATAGATAGAATTGCCAAGAACAAATTGGATGATATTTCTAAGTTAGGTATAAGTGGAAAATAAAAACTTCATGGCTAGGCATCAAATCCTTCCATGAATGGTGGAGAACTACCAGAAACTTCCCTGCTTTTGTGGTTGTCCTGTGATCTGCACAGGAAGAGGCGGGAGCAGAAATCAGCATGCAGACCAAGTCAAGTTAGGTTAAGCAGGTGCAGCAGTTGTTGGTATCTCTTTTAGTTTGTGCAGAAGATCTTTCAGATGAGTTTAAAACAGCTGAGAAAGCCTAAAGTTAATGCAAAAACCTTCTGCTTGACAGTGGTTGTGACGTTGCTGACCAGAGCCCAAAACTAAGGAAGTACAGCAAAGCTCCATCCAGTAATTCAGGGTAATTTCTTCTCCCCTTCTCCCCTCTCCTTGTTTATTGCCACCACAGATGAGTTGGATCGGGGAGTGGATCAAAGAGATGGCAAAGGATGGTCAGATTCCCCAGGCTGTGAGGAAAGTGATGCCAACAAGGAGGAAAGTCTGAAGCTGCGGCTGCCGACGTGCTCAGATATGATCTGTGGATACGCTTGTCTGAAAGGTACTGGGCCCTGGTTGTTTGGACATAAGGAGGTTTTATGTCCTGTGCCCTCCCCAGAAGCCTTCATGGTAGATGCTCTCCCACCAGGCACTGCAGCCATGCGAAACACCAAGCGTGGGTCCTGGTATGTCGAGGCTCTCACCTCGGTGTTTGCAGAGGACTCCCGACACACTCACGTGGCTGACATGCTGGTGAAGGTAAAGCACGAGTGCGTTTGCTCTCCCACTCCTCCCTGCTTTTTGAAGGGCCTGGCGTTGCTTCAAAATGGCAGGATTAATCTAGTACTATTAAAGCACTTGTTCTTGCCTTGTTTGTAGCAAAACTATAATTCTTTCCTCATTCTTATTTGCTTACTTATATACAGTTCCATAGCAGTTTAAGCCAAGTAAAGATGCTGTTTCTTTGACTCCTTCTGTTTGATTTGTGTGGTTGCATGGTGAACTTGCAAGAAGAGTTAATATTGCTTGCCAAGAATTACTTTTCTTCTATAGAAATAGCACTTTTTTCAGGTCAATTCATTCCCTGAACATGCACACAACACAGCTGCAAAAGCACCAGTACTCATATAAGGTAAAGATTGAGAAAATGGAGGAAGAAGGAGTGAAAAAAGCAGTGTGACCATGGCAACTTGAGCTGCTGTGGAGCTGCACCCTAGTTCTTTATCCTTCTTATAATTAGGGGACTACTTAATGCATTAAACAGAATAATCTGTGAGTACAGAAAGAAATGACATTTCTCTTCCCTCTGTCTTTTTAATCCTTCCAGTTACTTTAATGTTTTTTTTTTTTTAATCTCACATCTAGGTGAATAGGCAAATCAAGCAACGAGAAGGTTATGCCCCAGGCACGGAATTTCACCGCTGCAAGGAAATGTCAGAATATTGTAGCACACTCTGTCGGGACCTTTACCTGTTTCCTGGCTATCTACCAGGAAAATAACCTTGCCAGCTCTGTTTGAAGAGAGATACTGCCAAAGCTGAACATTGACTGTGGATACCTGTTTTCACTCTTATGAACTGTGACATCAGATGTGCAAGCAAGGAACGGTAGTCTAATTCTTTATGTCTTTTTCTAAAATAAACCAGCAACTCTCCTTGTAATCTGACTCAGTTCAGGGCTTAAAATTCTAATATCCCAATTGGCTATGTATGTATAGAAAGTGCTGGAAAGAGGACCAGCATTGGAACTGGAAAGAAGTGGGAACATCCTTCGGAAGGAGATATAAAGGACATTGGTAAACAAAATGAATGTGAAAATGGAAATGGACTACTAGTACAATTTTCAAGTTAAGCCTTTCTGAAAGGAAAATCAGTCAAAAGATGCTACTTACCTTATGCTTGTACTTTAAAAATTTTAAATACTTTCTGCGTGGTTCTTTGTACAGGACAGTTGACTCCTGTGCATGTTAGAAAAGGGCTCCTTTGTGAAGGAGAACCCTACCCCTCTAAAATGGAAGGTTATTGTTCTCAGTAGTCGACACTTTCCATTTTGATCACTTAAAAGTCTATTTTTCTACATTTCATCTATAGCCAAGTTATCAAGAGACCTACAAGACATCCCAGATAATCAGTAAAACATATAGAGACCCAGAAAAATATGCCTGCATAAAATGCCCCAGAAATAGTTTTGAATCTAGAAATTCTAGATTAACTCCCCTTAGTCCCAAGAGTGAGCAACTGCATGGAATATTCCTTTTGAGGAATTTGTTAGCAGTAGTACTTACATGTCACAATAGACATTCAGTCCACCAACTTCTCAGGAGTCTATAAATTGCACTGTATAACTGAAGCCCAAAACTCTACAGCCTTGTACAAGAGGATCTTTTTCCTTTTTAATTAACAAAAATATTCAAGGCAGCTCTTTACAGTCTAAGCGTATTGCTTGGATTATTTATCACTGCGGTTTTTTCCCTTTTAAATGAGAGGGAAGAGTTTTACATTATTATCCTGTTCTGTGAGTTTTCTTTCTTAAGCCATGATCCTTTAGAAGCATGATCTATCACTTCTTTTGGAAATTTCCTGCACAATCTCTTCGTGCTGTAATTTGTGTCTTGCTGTGTCCAATTGCAGTTACTCCCACTTGATGTGATGTGGGAGATGGGCATTGTTCTCTTTTTGTGGTGGAGCCTAGATCCTGAGATACTGGATTACAGGTGGACTTCACAGGTTGCTCACTTCAGTCTCAACCTTCTCCATTTTGTAGCACTAAGTTGGCATAGTTCCTGGCTTTTTAAATGTATAAATATGGCTTTTAAAATTTATTTTTCAGGATAGAATTCTGAGTGGGAAGCACAAAGGGATATGGAGGGAGGCTGGAAAACTAGGCATGTGCTCTTTTTATTATTCTGCCTAGAAAACGAAGGCTATGTTTCCTCCAGCTGACAAAGGTGCAGCATTAACGTGTATCTTGCATTTATCCTACACAAAATGTGATGAACAGAACAAGAATCATGCTTGCCAGTTGGTGCCTTACTCTGAAGTTTAATATACCAGTTTAGGGGCTCCTGTACCTCCCTGGAGTATAAACACTGTCTTCCTGAGTGCTCCCTGTACAAAATGGTGCAATATTTTACAGATAGGCTTATTGATGAAGCAGTCCATTCTGATGGATTAAATTTCTGTAGGATTGCATCAAGTTGCATTATCACTGCCACTTTTGTATATCTTTTTGTATACTTGTATTTTACTGCCTTGAGGTGTCAAAATAAAGAATTTTTGTTTGATTAATCTGTGCAGTGTCTTCCATTTGAGGAGTTAGACCTCTGCAGAAATGTAGGTTTATCTACGTAAAGAGAATTTTGTGTAATTTCTTGAGACACCATATCCCAGAGGGAGATTTGAACTCTCAGGCAGAAGCCTGCTGCTTACAGCTGCAACCACTATGAGCTGCTTGTAAATTTTGGTAGCACCTGCACCAAACAAAGACTGATACATTAATAAAGAGATACGAGGCACAGCCATCAAGTAGGAGGCTGATGTGCTTCAGTACATGAAATACTTACACTGGGAAAATGTTGGACTTGGTGCTTTTAAAGGAAAAGTTGGTATCAAAATGAAGCTTTCCTGGAAAAAAAAGGAGTCTTGCAAGGAGGAAGAGACTGAAAAGAAGGTTAAGATACCAGCTGTTGGAAAGATTCTGTAAGTGGAGGAAGGTCCAGGGGATCAGAGAGCTGCATGGGAAGGAATGCCAGGGAATGCTTGGAGGCTTGGTGCATAATGCCCAAGTCTTGTAACAGAGCAGCTGTGCAACACAGAACCAACAGAACTTTCTGTTCTGTCTTCACACAGGAGCCATGATCTTACTGCTGGGCAGGGAAGCTGAGATCAAAGTAATGCACCTGGGAGAAAGTCAATTAGCATGAAATAAGAAGGTAGAAGCTCTGTTGCTGTTCTAAAAATAATCTCCAGCATCCAGATCCACTAGAGGTTGCCATTTACCCTGTTTCATTCATGACACCTCAAAGAGTTGTTTCCTGTCTCTCAAGATCTCTTTTTAGTGGAAGAGTACATTGGTTTATTAAAAATACCAAAATGTGACACAGGAAATCTAGTACTGATATTAGCACTGGAATTACCAACATCTACCTGTACAGGAAGTGATTCTAGTAGGCCAGAAGATGAAGTAAAACAAGAGGTCTGCATTTTCATAAGTAAGTTTTGAGCTACTAGCATAGTTTAAGGAATTACTATTAATAGCTGGGATAGCAGGGCAATGCTAACTGATTCACATTTTGTCTGAAAACCAGAAGAATAGGGTCAAAAGTTTTATTTTAGATGGGGAGTGAGAACAATGAACCTGATGTAGACAATGTGTTTTAAAAATCTGGAGTTGCATGAGAATCTCATTTATTAACAGAGAAATTCAGTAAATTAGTACAATTTTAATTCTAAACTGACTTTGTTTCCCTATTTGTGATTACTAATAGTAGTCAAAGGATTTGATTTCGTAAAAATAGGCATTGGTCCCCTTAAAAATTAGGATGTACAGAATGGTATTGAAAGAGAGCACATGCTTCCAAAACATCAAAAGGTTTGGTTAAACATCTATAAAACATCTTATAAAATTTATGCCAAGCTGAGACTCCTAATATACACTGTACCTGTGTTATATAATTTGTTCTCACCCCTCAGGGTATGAGAATTCTTCACCACATCACAACACTAAATTATTAAGTTAGGAGAAGAAAATGCAAGATACTGTTATGTAATAGATTAGGTCATCAGTGTATGCATACAGAGAGCAGTTTCTTTGAAAGGAAGGTAATGAAATGGAAATCTCCAGAGAAATTACAATCAACTGTTGTCACAGGATCAGCAGCCTTGGTGAGTCTGTTTCACTAGGAATGAGTCCTATGTCCTACTCTGCAATTTGGCCTGCTTTTGCTGATTTTGCCACTTCTCATTTAATTCTGTTCTGTTGAAGTTTGATATTCTTTTGTTTCCATTCATCTGCATTTGTTACTTGTTTATGGGAACTGCTATGTATAACTTGGTCTTCAGACTGTATTTTTGCATAAACTGCTTTGCCTGCATGCACAAATTCTTAAGATGACATCTGTGTAATTTACTACCTCTTTCAAAGAGCTCTGAGTCGCACTCAGATTTCTCTGACTTAGAAAAGTTGCAGGAATTGCTGTGGTTTAGGCTGATTTTTTTTGTTATAATTTTTATTTTCCTTTGGCACTCCTAAAAGTTTTTGTCTGCAGCTGCAAAATAAGGAGCAACAGTAATGCCTGCCATAGAAACCATGCTTTGACAAAGGTGAGGGACACACCGTATTGATAAAATACTCGGATTTCGATTTGTTAGGCACAGGTGGTAAAGAAAAACACAAATGTACTAGCTGTTGTTATTCAGTCACTTGTGAAGTGTCTTAAAGGGTGAGAGGAAAAGGTCATACTGAGCATAGACTTAAATTTTCTAAATGGATTCACACAGAAACAAACACTTAGGGAATTTTATAAACTGTCACTGCCTTTTGCAAATCTGGCTTGGTTACTCCTCCTGCCCAGCCCAGAAACTTTGGGCTCCATGCCTTAGCAGCTGCACCCAGGACGTGTGCTGGTCCCATCCTGGAGGCTGGAGCAGACACTCCTCCATTCCTTTTGCTAAGACCACAAACCTGGGGTGCCAACACCCCTGGTGTGACCAGTGCGTAGTGCCAAGTCCCCTCACACAGGTCTGACTGAACTGCAGCACGCCAGGCACCCATTGAGTAGGTCCAGAGAGCTATGGCTGCTCCAGCTACTGTTGCTGAGACCCCACTTTCTTCAGCTCCTGTCCCCAGAACCCCAATCTGACTGCAGCTGCTGAGCCAAATTCACTCATGCCAGTCTCACCAGCTGCCTGCACCGCAAGCTCACAGCACTCATGTACATGGAATAATGAGATTTCATGGAAAGACAGCTAAGAAAGCATTTAATATGAAGATAGGGCAGACACTGACCAGCCTTAGTTTTCATGAAAGTTGTCTTTTTCCATCTATTTACCTCTTCATTCCTCCCCAGCCATCTTCCTTAACCAGTTTTGCATAGTCCCACAGACCTAGCTCAAATCCCTATGCTTCCCCCTTGTAGTAGTTACAAGCTCCAGGCTGGCCCTCTCCAAAGCTGTGCATGTACTTTCTTAATGGCCTGTCAAATAGTGACTGGGGACATTTGGCCTTTTGCATGACCTCTGCTCCCCATTGTCTCTGAGTTCTGGCTAGTTTTATTTCTGACTTCCCATTTTCTGCATTGAAAACTCCTTGACTGGATAACCTTAATAAAGGCAACAATTTCACCTTTCACGTGCTCTTACATAACTCATTTAGTGGGAGAAATTTAGGAAGTGAAGACGTTGTTCTAAGTAACTGCTTTCCTAGATATACAATTTTTCTTTTTTCTGTTTTCTCCCAATGAAAAACTTTACAGATAANAAAAAAAAGGCAGTTATCTGTGAAAAGAGCTGTGGCCTATATTATCTGCTCCATTCCCCACAAACTTCTGTGTTGCTGCTGCCTCAGGGTACAGCAGACAGTAGCTGTGACTCAGATGAGGACGTAGCTGTTGCCACAGCTGCTCAGTGCTCTCTTTCTTAAGGCAGTAACCCACAGCAGCACCCTGATTTGTCCTTTCTACACTATCAGCTCCTCCTTGCTTTTCTTGTGGCAAAGGCACAGGACCTCCCTACTTTGTGCCCCTACAGATGTTCCAGGATCCTCAGCAGGCCACAAACCCTTCCTGACTACGCTGTTGAGCAGCTTTAATTGGTTTTCAGTATAAGGAATTTAGCTAAGGCACAAACTGAAACCCAGGAGGCTCCATCTGAACATCAGGAAACATTTTTTTACCATGAGGGTGCCTGAGAACTGGAGGAAGTTGCCCAGAGGATGCAAAATCTCCATGCTTGGAGATAGTCAAAAGCTATCTGAATATGGTCCTGAGCAAATGGCTCTAGAAGGCCCTGGTTAAGCAGGGAAATTGGGTCAGATGACTTCTAGAGCTCCCTTCCAACATCTGCCATTCTGTGATTCTGGATATAAAAGATACTGAGTGTTAGTTATGCCAGTGGACGAAGGCTCATGAAGGTACGAAGACTGTGAGGAAGGCTGTTTATTTGTGGTGAGGTAACCAGCAATTATGGGTATGCTTGAAGAAAAATTATGTTAAATGTGAGGACAGCATGACAGTAATTCATATGAGGAACAGTCTTCCAAAGTCTGCTAGAGAACGTGCCCTCTCAGATGCTGACACTTCACAAAATTGTCCCTGGAAGAGGTTGTGGGAATTATCCTCCTCAGGTTGCAGGGTGGTTGTCTTGTCTCTAATTTTGGTAATTTGTCATTTCCATCCTTTTCTTCCTTAGTCTCTCTCTGCCATCAGTACCCATTCTTTCTGTGGTTCCCCACCCTTTCCAAATGGAGTGAAGAATGACAGTGCCTGAGAGAGGAGGAGGAAACGTTACCTCCTGTTAATTTACTGAGCTGTCCCCTTGCCAGGACAGCAGAGAGAGATTAAAGCAGGGAAGCAGACAGAACAGGAGGGGGCAGGGAGTCTCTGGTTACACTCTCCCTCTCTGCCTTTCCCTCACCAGTAACCTTCTCTCTCAGGGTGTTCTGAGGGATTTTAGCTGGAGCTCTGTGCCTGTTTCACTCCATGGTTTTGCTGGGGAGGGCAGAGGGAAGACACTGCCCTGAGCAACCCCCACTCCACAGGACCTTGTCTCTGGGGATATGACTGGGGATGCCTCTCCAACGAAAGCGTTCCGATACCAAGAAACTCTGGTGAGTACGATACCTGCAGCAGCACAGAATGTTTCCCACACGAGAGCTGGCCTCCCTCCTCTGCTTAAGGGGCTGAAGGCTTTCCTTGCCTACAAATATCCTCCCCTGTTTGCATTAGACAGACTCTGTGAGAGATCTGCCCGAGCACATGCGCCAGTAGCGGCTGCCTTCAAGAGAGAACGTGGCCATGTTCTCCTTGAATTCCTAATCCCCATGGGTGAAAAATTTACATCAACAGGTTAAAAAATGCTGGAGTGAGTCAGAGCTGAGTCTGCAGAGCTGCACAGAAATGCAACTGCTTGTTGTGGATGGGTTTCTCTTTTCCAAACAACCACAGATAAGGCACTGAAACCATTCCCTGCCCTTTGTTGCAGCTCCCAGAAGATGTGGTTAGGATTCTGCCATAGTGGTGTTTACAGGTGCTGTGAGAACATGGAGCATGTTTCTCTATTACATCCTCTGGGAACATCCCAGTGGAGTCTCGCACTTCTTTGTTTTATAGGTATTTGGATGCAGACTGTTGAGCCTCTTTCTGCTTTAGCTCTTTTAAAGAGTTACTGCCAACTACCAGAGCTAAGATTCATTGCATGTCTATGAGTCCTCACATTTAACTGGACAAGTGGAGGCAGCAGCTTGTCCTGTACCTAAAAAGCCTCTTGCTTTGGTCCCTGAAGTGAGAATCAGCATCATACAGTCCAAATTGCCTAAGAAACAGCATGAATGAAATCCCAGCCTTTAAAAATGAATAGTGGCCTGTTTGTACCTCAGCATGCAAAGTTTTGGTAGCAGTGTTTAGAGAGAAATAGGACTCTATTGGGGATAAGGAAAAAATGAAATCTCTTTTTCTTTGAACTACTGAAGAAAAGATGGAGACTTTTTCATATGTTGCTCTCTGGCATCTCTTGAGGACATTTGGGTAGGGCCTTGCACTGCTTTGTTTTATAGGTATTTGCAGGCTGTTGCCACACCTGGTTTCTGTTTCTCGAGCACCTGGTTTAATAAGGAGAAGGTATGGTTGTCTTTGGGAGCAGATAGCTGAGGCAAAGAACTGGAGAGTGGCTTTCAGTCAAAATTTTTCTGCGGCTGAACACTGCTCATGTGTGTGACAGAGTATCTTACTCTGTCACAGAATTCTGAATGAAGACTGTATGATCTTTATTGTGACCATACAGCCCTTTATGACTGAAATCTTGATTTTAAACCCAGACTTACATAATTAATGTAAATTTCTTAGTGTTCCACATAGCCACATCACAAGAACACACTATCAACACAAGAGTGTTTTACTAAGAATGCTATTTATCACATATCAAGCATTGACATTGCTGAAGGAGCCAGTCAGTACAGTGGAAGGATTCGGATGCATTTCATCTCTCTTGGCCTGACTTTCTGCATTCAAATATAAAAAAGAAGCATCCTCAGTGTCAGGAGTGAGTAGCATCAACAGTAAAGCATCGCGACTGAGCCTAATATAGGACATAAAGGGATTGCCATGCCCTGTTTGCACTATAAACAAGCAAGTTGCATGAGGTATTGGACTGCAAGGAAATACTACAAACCCAAACAAAAGCAGCAGTAAAGAAGAGAGCATGAGACAGCACAAGATGCAGAAGTAGCCCGTATGCTACTTGGATAAAATGGCTATATTTCTCCAACTATAACAAAATCATGAATCCCTACAATTTTCAGTTTTAGGTTCTTAGTGTAGAACTAAACTAATCAAACTAAATAAACTAATGGGAGTTTTCTAGAATGCTTGTGGGAAGACATAACTAGCACCAGATTTCTTGAGTTCAAAGAGCATGATCTGTAGAACTTGAGCTAAGGCAAATCTTTGACAAAATATTTGGACATTACTAAATAGCTATTTGTGAGAGAAAGAAATACAATGTATTGCATTGTATTAATTTATTCATAAATTTATCCCAAATATTTGCCACTGAGAGCTCTTCTAGGCTTCTGGACAGGACAGGAGGACAGGATTGTGTGATAAATTATATCTGTTTGATTCCTTGAGTACCTGCATAGGTAAACCCCAAGTGACTACTTCTTTGTTGAATTCAAGTCACTTCCATCCCTGATAAGCTTTATGATAAGGAGGCAGCCATGTTATGACCTGTTTCATTAGAGATGACTCTAAAGTTAGGAATTCTTTGAGAATGACCATATATACTCGAGTCCTTAGGGATCATAGGCTGAGTAGCAGCTTGTTACTGGAGCAGCTAGTTGCTGGATCTAATCCAGGCCTTAGTGCTAAGAAAGCACTGAATCACTAATCTCAATTGAAGATAATTTATTTCTCAAAACAAGCAAAATTAAGAACGTTTGTAAGGATTATGTAGCACGTGAAAAAAGGACTGTAATTCTGGATGTTGTTGCTTCAAGTGTTGTTGCCAGACACTCTCAGGACTTGAGTATCTTAGCAATTTACACCTTAAAATGCTATCTTTAGGAGCAGGCTCCTCTCAAGTATCAGCATTACATCTGTTCACTCCATGTACACAGTCATGTTAGTTTGTTCTTTTTTAGTGAGTGAACAGAAGCAGAGAGCACTTCTGGACTAAAACTGAATACATCAGTTTTCAGACATAAAGCAACCACTGCTCTCTGGGGATGCTGGTTGGTAGTAAAAGACAGTCAGTCATTGCCTGGCTCCAAAGACTGTAGGAATGACTGCTGTTTTCTCTGACTTAGGAAATCTATTGCAATTTCACAAGCCACAGGCCAAGTCACTTATGAAACCCTTATACCTTGGGATGAGGAGAGATGGTAGACAAGGCAGCTGCTGGTCAGCCTTCAAGGTCACAATTCATGAGAGTGCTGATGAGTCAGCTGACCATTTCATGTCCTTAAATCCCTTCTATAATTGAAGTATCTCTGTTTGTTTATATACTATGGGCACTTTATTAAATTTTTATGTTCCTGGCTCTTTTTTTTTTTTTTTTAATTTCCAAGAATCTCTTTTAGCTATTTGTTTCCCAGGTGCTCATTGCCTCTTTGTCATTTACTCTTTTACTGTTCCCTTGTTACCCTCACATACCTTCTCCTCACTCTTGTGTTCTGCTGTGTCTCCTCAATTTGTTTCTCTTCTGTTCTTGCTCTCAGTATACATGAGGCCAAGTGTTAGGTTTCACAGCTGTGTTTTTCTCTGTGCCTTCCTCACATCACTGCCATTGGATTCTGTTCTAAAAATATCCCTTGTGACCCTTTCCCTGTGCTGTCCCAAGGCAGAGGGGGGATTCTCCACAGCTCCCCTCTCCTCATTTTATTTTTGAAAGGGTTGTCAATCATGCAGAAAGTAATGTTAGAAGGCAAAAGAGACCTGAGGAGCTGAGGTCATGAGAAAGATCACATGTGCAGATTTGTATTGCCAGTTCTAGAGCTGGAGAGGACAAAAGATGCAGATGAACATGAGGCCAAGTTCTACATAGCAAGATATAGGCTGCTGAGAATGGAAAAGAAAAAAAGGATTCTTTCTTCAGTCCATCTCTGCATGGCAGAGATGTTTAGGGCTGTCCTACCTGTTTAAAAGATGAGGATAGGAATTTTTGCTGTATTTTGCTGTAGTCTTAAGCTCTTCTGTGAGACCTAGCACCCTCTTGAAGAAATTTTTCCATTTCCAGTTTGTATTGCTAGCAGGCCTGGTCTCCATCATTCTGTTAACAATTGCAGTTTGCCTGCTAGTATTTTGAAAAACCCAAGAATTACAGAAAGATCTAGATTGGAAGGGAACTCTGGAAATATCTAGTCCAACGCCCTGTTTGGTCCTGAATTTCCCTTGTTTGAAGTCCTCTGGCTGTTGCCTCTTGCATCTCCCTCATGCCTCTCTGAGGAGAGCCTGGCACTGTCTTGTCCATACCCTCCCTCTGGGTGTATTTGCATTTGCTGTCTGCAAATCAGCCTCTTGTCTGGGGTGAATAAACCCTGCTCCTTCAGCCTCTCCAGCCAACCATCCAGGCAGGAGTTCCTGAGGTGGTGCCCACAGCTGCACACCAGTGCTGCATATTCCTGATTTAAACACTTTTCCCATGGGGAAAGTTTGGTTAAACAGTAGCATGTGCAACAGAAATGGTACCAAAGACTTTACCTTGCCTGGCTGTTGCCCACGTTGTCCTTGTGCTGAACTAAGGGAGCAGCTACAGCCCCACAAGCAGCAGGTTGCCTGCAGACATCCTACCCTGGCTAGCACCATCCTGGCAGGGCATGCAAGGAGCCTCCTCTGTTACTTGCAGAATAGTGGTTTTTTTTCATCCACTTCCAGCATCATTCAGGTATTGGGCTCTGTTGTGAAGGTGTCCAGAATGACAGGTTTTAATCTTTTCCATTAATTGTACAGGCCTCCTGCTCAAAGGAATAAATTCCAAGGGCTGGCACCATGCCAACCTGTCTAAACTTTGCCATTGCTCTCATAAAAGGTAAAAATACTTGTTCATGTGTAAATGGCATATGAGCATATCCCACATCTGTGTGAAACCTAACAGGGTAGCTGCATGCTATAAGATTTTTTTTAATGGACAAAGGAAATACACGATTATTCTGACATCTGATGTGTGCTACTTTGGCACTATAGCAGATTAAATTATTTCAGGCAAGTTTGGGGTAGGGGGTAAATGTGTGGAAAGACCAGGTACTAGAATTACTGACATTAAAAAAAGACAAACCTGTTGCTAGTAAAATTCTCAACAATGGCAGTAGAGGTGCAACTGGAATACACATATTACTGCCCCAGCTGTACAGCAGGTGGCATACAAAGTACAGTAGATGAAAAAATTCATCAATACAGAAATGTACAGCAAATAAAAACCCTCAAGGTAAAGTTGACTACTGTTGTGAATCTCCACAAAATCACAGCAGAAAACCTGAGCATACAGAAGAGAAGTTGGCAGTAAACATGGCATAAAAATAAGTTATTTTGTCAATGTTCACTTTAGCAAAGTAGCAGGAAGTTGCTGCTGTCAGTATTGATGGAACAGCTTCAACGTCCCTGCATGATACAATGATCTCTGTTAACTTGTTAATGCAGAGGCAGGATAGACATAACTTTAATAATGATAAACACTACCTTATTGGAACCTGCTTATTTTAAGTGTTCATATTTGCTCCTAAGTGACATAGAACTTCTTGGGAGAAGCAGATTTCATTGCTGCTTCTTTGCATATAAGCAAAGGAAGGTGTATAATGTTTTTGTATTTGTTAATAATACAATTCTCAGCAGTGAACATAGGGGCAGCATGAGAGATCCTCCCCACGTTGTGACTGCAACAAACACTTCAGTCTTTGGACCTTGATCATAGGCAGGGTTAAAGGATTTGCTCATGTTTTTAAAACCCAGCCGTTTATCTCTACAACAAATTCCTGCCTCTTGGTGAAGAAATTGATTCCTACTTGTTCTTAAAGGAACCAAGTGGCTGTTGGGATTGACAGTCATCCATTTCCACAACGTATTTGTAAAACGTCATGGATCAGGAGTGTTTGCCTATCATCTATCAGCTTTGAGAGTGGATTCTAGAAGCACATAAAAATAAAAAGCACCTTCCTCTGTTGTACAATGCTATTGTGAGTGTGAGTGGCACTTTTTCAAAGGAAGTCAAATACCTGTAGCTCTAAAAACTCTGACAAATTACATGCAGTATGTTGTTTTCTGATTTGGTGCTGTGAGGAAACATTACCTCGTGCACCCCCAAGTTTGTTTCAGATTAAAGTCTGTCCAACTGATCTTGTCCGTGCATAGTCTAGCATGCATACCCTTTAATTAAGTGTAAACTACTATAGTGGCTATGGATGTCTATATCCTGGGACTTGGAGTGTCCCAACTCTCTACTGGGACACTGAAGAGAAGAGAACTTGCCTGCAGACCAGTCACAGAGGCTGACAAAGTATTTAACTGTGAGGAGGAACACACTGCTTTTAACAGCTACAGAAGAGTAACTATCCATTTCTGAGTATGTGGTCAGCCTGGGTAGGCTTTGCAGGACTGACCACAGTCCTGCAAACAGATTTCAGAATTGGATGATGCTTTCTTTAGACCATTGGAGGAGGTCATGTCCACAGTCCCTAGAAGCAACCTGCTGCAGCATGAAGAGCAAGGCACAAGCAATCCAGGAGGTTTCTGGAGTGCACTGCCAACAAGTTTATGACAAATAATCAGGAAGACAGCAAGAGGAGATGCTCTGCTGGACCTGATATTTACCAAGGAGGAAGGCCTGGTTAAGAGGAGTGTGAACATCCAGGACAGCCTCTGGATCTGAGGAGGGAGAAGGGCTCAAAGTAAGATCTCAATCCTTGAGTCCAGGAAAGAAGTCTTTGACTCTTCAGGGATCTTCTTGCAAGAATCCCATGGGAATTCCTGAAGGGAAGAGAGGTCCAAGAGAGCTGGTTGTTGTATGGGAATCATCTCCTCCAAGCTCAGGAATGATCCATCCTGATGAGCAGGAAATCAAGCAAAGGCAGGAAGGAGCTCCTGACTAAAATCAGAGAGGTGAGCTGGAAGGAATCAAGGGACACCAGCCATGTGTGCAAGGATGAGGGTAAGAAAACCAAAGATTGTCTGGAGTTTAATCTAGTGAGATGCATGAAGGGCAACAAGAAAGGCTCCTACAGGTATCTGTATCTATCTACAGGTATCTGTATTCTATCAGTAGCAAAATTAAGGCAATGGAAAACGTGGGCCCTCTTCTAAAGAATCAAGGGAAATTGATTCTAAGGGAGATAATGAAGAGCTAGGACCCTCACTGGAGGAGGATGAGGTCAGAGAATATTTAAACAAACTGGGCATGCACAAATCCATGGAATCTGATGGGATGCACACACCAGTGTGAGGGAGTTGGTCAATCTCATTGCAAGGCCACTCTCTATTTAATCTTTCAAAGGCCATAGGGATTCAGAGTGGTAACTGAGGACAGGAAGAAAACAAATGTTACTCCTATCTTCAAATGGAGCAAGAAGTCCAGCAAACTGCAGGCTGACCCAATTCAGCTCAATCCCCATAAAGGTGATAGAGCAACTCATCTGAGGAACCATTTCCAGACATATGAAGCACAGAAAGATGATTGGGAATGGCCAGCATGGAACTGTGAAGGGAAAAAACACACTTAGCCAACATATAGTTCAGTGATCAGATGAGACAGCCTGGTGAATGAAGGAGGAGCAGTGGATTATGTTTATCTTTACTTCAGCAATGCTTTTGTCTCCCACCACATCCTCATAGTAAGCTGATTAAACACAGGCTGGACAGGTGGACCTCAGAGTGGATTGAAAACTGGCTGAACTGCAGGGCTCCAAAGGTGGTGATCAGCAGCACATCCTTCCACTTAGCTGTGATGAGGTTAAACCTGGAGTCCTGTGTCCAGGTCTGAGCTCCACAGTTCATAAAACCTGTGGAGCTACTGGAGAGGGCTCTGCAAAAGGCCACAAAGATGATGAAAGGACAGGAGCATCTGACATCTGAGGAAAGGCTGAAAGAGCTGGAATTATTCAGCAAAGGCTCAGGGGAGGTTTTACTATCCGATGGAAGACTGAAGATGGTGGAGCCACTCTTTTCTCAGCAGAGTCCAGTCACAGGACAAGATGAAATGGGCACAGATTGAAACACAGGAGTTTCTGTCCCAATGTAACAAGGCTTTTACACGACTGAGCACTGTCACAGGTTTATCTGGAGTGGTTGTTGCATCCTTGGAGACATCCAAAAGCTGTCTGGACACAGCCTAAGGCAGATTTCTCCTGCTGACACTACTTGAACATGCTATTGGACAAGACAGCAGGTGTCCCATCCAAAACTCAAGTATTCTGTAATTCAGTAATTAACTAAAGTACTTAGAGGAACAGCAGTGCAAATTACCTACTGGTCTACAAGATTATTGTCTTCTAAATATGACACAGAATGTATTTTTAATTCCTTTTCTGTAATGAACTGTCTTATCTACCCTTGTTGTTAAATGACTCACACAAATCTGTCATTTACTTCTATTACAGAAAAGCAAATTAAAACTGTTTGCCTGCATCTAAATTCCAAGGAGTTGTGACTTCAATAGAATGAGACCCTACCTCCTGAGATACAGCCAAATTAACCTTCTCAGTTAATTTTCTTCATACCACTCAATATTTTATTTGTGTCCAGACCTCATTGTCCTTTCCAGCCTGGAGGTTCCAGTCTACTTAACTGTTTCTCATAGAGCAGCTATTCCATCATTTGACCATCCTTGGAAACTCTTCCAGTTCTACTATATTCTTTCTGAGACTAGGGGAAACAGAAAGCAAACATTACTCAGATGTACTTTCACATTGTGTTTAATTAGGTATTATTTTCCTACTTCTTAACCGTAGTTCTAAATAAGCGCTAAAGAGGTCATTATGATCATTCTGTGTAACGCCAAGATCTTATTCTTACATATTGAGAGCTTAAATAGTTGAATGGTTCTTATGTATGCAAAACTAGAATGTCTGTTCCTCCTTAGTCACTTCAGATTTATTGTGACTTTTCATCTGTAATTTTATTGCTCAATCATCCTGTTAAAGCCCTGTACAATTCTTCAGTCAGTCTGTTTTTATTCCTCTGAATAACTTACTAACACCCTGTGAGCCCTTATCCAGACCAGAGAGGTATTTGATATTAATTCTTCTTGGCATCAAGTGTGTTATCAGCCGTAGAGGACATGGTACTGAGGGCAGGCTGCAATTCCATATAGAAATAGGGCAGGTTGGAAACCTGATTTCCATTCGTTTGAAGTCCATAATGCTCCAGGCTCAAAGGGCAAAAGGGCTGCAGGTTCACCTAAGTTTTCCAGGAATGGCAAAGGCAAAAGCAGGATTAAACACATGGCAGCTGTGCACCAGGGTAGGGACAGAAGAAACAGTCAGCGCGGTGGAGGAACTTTGTTCCAGAGGTACATGGAAATCTTACTCTTGGGAAGATGAAGCAAGGGCTAAGCAAGGTTCTCTTGCCTACAGGTGTGTTTCAGTGCTGCATGTGAGCATGTACATTGTGGCTGACATGATCTATTGACAGCCACATGAACAGCTTTGTTCTTCAATGCTCCTTCCCTGACCTGCGGTGAACTCGCTCAGAGCACGACTCTGAGCAGTTAACTGCATGATGACATGAGTGTTTTCCATCAGTTTACCTTTCACAGTGCTCAGGACAGAAATATCAGAGCTGGTACAAGGAAGGGAATGTGACCATCCTTTCTTTTTCTGCCTCTCACGGTTTTGGGAGAGCTGTGACTGTTCAGGCAAACGCTGAAGAATCTTGAATTTCTGTGTGTTCTCTCTTCTTCAACCCAGCTATATTTCAAAAGCAGTATCAACTACTCTTATGCCATGACCCGAGAAAAGTTCTTTTTTTTTTTTTTTTTCTTATAACTGCCTCATAGCAAAAGATAAAAGACCAGAGTTGACACTTTTTCTGGAGATGTGGAACAAGGGAGACTGAGAAGGTCAGGTCCTGATGCATCACTGGCTTTTGATTAGGAAGGTGCACAGTGTGACAGGGAGCCTTTTCTGTGCAGAGCTCAGGTACAGCATCCTGTTCCACCCTGACTAGTAGCCCCTCAATGCAAGCCCTCAGAAAGAGTCAGAACATCTACAAGAAGTAGTCCTTCCCATGGGACTTCTCACTCCTCATTAGTTCTAGCCCTGAGCTGCCATGTGCTGCCTTTATTCTCTTCTGCTGTTCCTTCACTGTGGGAAACCACTTGACTGCTACGTGGCAAATAGGCAGTGTAATAAGAGTGTAGTGGATTAACAGAATATGCTAAAATACTCTGGAAGACCCTTTCCAGATCCTTCTACCAAGATTTTTTCACTCTCAGAACCTCTAGTTGTTTCTACTTGCAACCCAACTCTTTTTTATATGTGTAGGCTTCTCTCTTCTTCTTTCAGCTTTCCCAGATCAGTGTGTTTGGTTCTGTAGTAAATGGATCTTCCCTAAAGAGAATGAATAACCACCAGCTGATGATGTTTTGCTAATGAATAGGGAGGACTGACACAACTGATTCCATAACTGATTCCATATTTCAGTATATCAGCTGAACCTGATTCAATTCAATTTCAAGCTGAACAATTCAACTTCTTAGCTGAAACCACTACTTCATGGTGACCATAATGTGCTTGGAGTCAATACCCCTGTGGAAGCAACAAGGGTCAAAACACCCACTGGAATGGATCAAATGAAAAACCACATAAAAACAAAGAAGCTTTTTTAATCTGTTAATAGATGTGACAAAAAAAGTGAAACATTTCCAAAAGACATAGAGGTTATTGAAGGATACCATATTGGTATCTAAAGAGAACAGGTCCACCAAAAAAAAAAAAAAAAAAAAAAAAAAAAAAAAAAAAAAAAAAAAAAAACAAAAAAAAAAACCAAAA
>VZTR01029550.1:2124-86923 GCA_013400775.1 Chaetops frenatus | reverse complement strand
AAAAAAAAAAGCCTCAGTCCTTCTCTAGTCTGCTTCAGATCCTTAACATGAGTGCTGTCCTCTGCCAGAATGAAGGTGATATTCCTATTATCTGGTTGGAGGTTGTACTAGGAATCCTTTAGGGAGCGCTGACCTCCTGTCTTTTTATTGATATCTGCCTCTTACTTCCAGTGCAGCTCTGTAAGAAAAATTCAAAGCTGGATCCAGACCCTCCTGTGGGCTGAGGACTGCAGAGGAAGGCATCTTGATAAAAATGACATTTCTGACCTGGTATCAGGACACAGATATTGTTAATGCACTCCCAAGCAGATCTGAATGCTCAGCAGCTGATTCAGTGCAATGATCATGTTCCCCAGCATACAAGACTAGAGGTCAAAAAAGGACAGGACTGTAATGATCAGTGTGGCAAAACTCAATAAGAAATTGTATGGACAGACACGTCTGTTCACGTGGTCCTACTACAAAGTACAGTTAGATTGGTGAAGATCTCCTGCAGGAAGACAATGGAGAGCCCTCCTGCCCAAAGCAAGGAGAATACCCTCCCCCTGCAGAGCCCCCACCTCCATCCCATGGGATTTAATTATGGCATTTGGAGCAGTTTTATTTGGAGGGAGAAGGTAGAGGGGTAAGGAACCTGTTGGCTGGCAGTGGTGGTACCACTGGTACCAGCTGTGCTTTCTACCAGCAAGTTCTGTAGCCAGAACTGTGGTCCCTGTGGTACAGGGACACACCACAGCAACACCCTCTGCATCCCTTTCCTCCTTGATGAGGATGAGATTGAAAGCTGCCATGGCAAGGGTCAGCTGCATCTTCTTCCCAGAGCAATGATTCTTCAGCAAGTGGCATAGCTTGTCCCTCAGCATGATGGGTCTGAGGAGCCTGCAGACCTGTGTCAGCTTGTGGTCCTCCTGGTGCCCAAAAACCAGTGGTCTGGGGAATTTCTGTCCTTCTCTTTCTAAGTAAATGTCCCCACCTGTGCACCTGCTAGAGAGCAACAACTCTCCTCCTGATGCAAGAAAACCCAGCAGAGCAAGTAGGATTTGAAACATTTCACAAAGTCCATCTCTGCTTTTTGTTGTTTTGTTGTTGCTGTTTGTTTGGTTTGGGGTTGTTTTTTTTTTGTTTGTTTTGTTTGTTTGTTTGTTTGTTGTGGTTTTTTTTGTTTTGTTTTGTTTTGTTTTTTGTTTACTGACTCACTCCTGTCAAAATATGCTATAGACATAATGTGGAATAGAATCTGCCTCTGATATAGACAGAAAAATATTGATATACACCCCAGACCAAGGGCAGTGCTTGAACAAGATACCACAAGTACTCTTAGGCATTATTGCTGATTC
The DNA here is from genome assembly GCA_013400775.1 of Chaetops frenatus. Classification (NCBI taxonomy): domain Eukaryota; kingdom Metazoa; phylum Chordata; class Aves; order Passeriformes; family Picathartidae; genus Chaetops; species Chaetops frenatus. Next base: position 85,586 of record VZTR01029550.1, on the reverse strand, counting down.
TGAACACCTAATAATACAAGAGCAGAACTGTGAGCAACGCTCTTGAACAAACACAACACCCAAAAATCTGTAATTTCTCATAAACAGTCTGCGTTTAGCAGCTCATAGAACTAGTTTCAGTTCCCAACTTGAGTGAAAGTCAGAATAGTTTCCATCATTTATTCTCTGCACCTTCTTTTTCATTGGCCCATTGTCTCTCCAGCATCCCTGACCTTGGTTAATAGTTTCCAGTGTTGACCTACAGCCCCTTCCTGGACTCCTCTTCCAGGTTTAATATTTTTAGGTGGCATGGACATTAAATTCCAGCCCTGGGACACAATGCCATTTATGGGGAACTTCCTGCAATTTCTTCTGCTGATTTATCTTGTCCTGGGCTTAATATACTAAGCTACCTGTCTCTTTGGCATCTGGAGATTGTTTCCCCTCACGGCCTTGGCAAACTTTTGCACCTTTTTTCTGTGTGTGACAATCTAAATTGGCTCTTGCTAATAGGTGTGCAGTAGCTCTAGTTTAAAAATTTTGACAGAGAAAAGAGTTTTTGCAGCCTTCATGCCAAAGAATGGCCCAGTGCTTCAACCTGGATGCACATGCTTGATGCAGTTCTTCCCTGCCCCCAGCACTTTCCTACAAGTCAAAGCCAGGGGCTGATAGAAGAGGGAGGGAGTCCAGTGAATGTCATGCTGACTCTCACTATCATCCCTGTATCAACAGCCAGTGATAACAGCAAAGGTTATTGCTGCAGGGGAATTTCTTTGCCCTCATTTGTGATGGATTTCTTATTCAGGCTGCCAAGAGAAATACTATCTTCTCTCTGTTTACCTTAGTCTTTATCTCATATTACCACCAGGGATTGTTTTATGGAAAACAGGCAAGACCCCTGCTGTGCTGGAGGCTTAGATGTTTTTGTATGGGTATCTACATTTAGATGAGGGAAGGAGAAGGAAAACAGGAAGCTGGACTTTGCAGGAATTACTGGTATAACTGTCCTAGTAAATAAGGTATATTAAAAAATCTTCAGTGGTAGCGAAAACACATCTGTGCTTCAACCCTTCTATTGACATCCAGCATCTCAGTTATCTGAGACAGGACAGGACAAAACCAGCACTGCCAACAACTAGTACTTAGCAACCATGGTTCATGCAAGTATTTCATAGCATTTGCTCTAACCAGGTTAAGAGTCTGAAATGTAAACAACACCCAAGTGTTACTGGGAAAAGGTTTACGGTGGATTATATCTCTGCTGCAGTCAGAAAAGACAGTCCCTTTCCTCATTTCTAGGTGTGTTCCTGATCCCTTCTTCACTGACATTCACATGGCCATGCAGCAGCAGGAGTGGAGAGTTGAGCTGGCTGAAAACTAACTTCTTTTCCTTGCATCAAGCTTCTTGATCACTAGTTCCAGTACATAAAAGAGTAAGACTCTCCTTTTCAACCAGTCTGTACCTCAAGTGCCCTAAATCAGGTCGTGTGATCACTCTCATAGAGTTCTATAGAACATAGGGCTTCACAGAAACTACTTTACAGGCATTTGAAAGCTGAACATATATCAGGAAAATTAAATAATTTTTCTTGCATACCTCTAATCCTAGCCATGGCCTCCTGGAGGTACTCTGTCCACACTCATGGTTCCTCCTTCTTGACCAACCCCAGCTCATGCACTTCTCCAACATGTCCTTGGAACTTTCCCAAATAATTTCCCTTCACAAGCCAGTTCCTCCTCCTAAACCTTTCAAGTATGACCATGCATCTTCCTATTTGGCCACATTTTACATAAGAATCATCACTCTCCACTTGAAATCAGCCAAACCCAATTCAAACCCAGGAGCCTGTGGCAGGCAGGCCAGCTCTGCACAGCTCATCACTGCACTTTCTTTCCACCCTCATGGTGTCAGTCAGGCTGTGTGTCATGGCAGGACTGGCAGATCCAATGGCCAATTATTCATTTTACCTGAGCAACAAGAAATCTACAGGGAGAAGGGGAAGAAAGGGCACAAGCTGCACATTCCCTGTGCTGAAATAATAACAAATTCACTAGCTTAGAGGTATCCTTAGTAAGTTTTGGTTGTTAGAGATAAGTCTGTATTTTCTCGATGCTGCTTGGTCCTTTCTGCTAAAAATGTCTTCAAGCTGACTACATCAGAGAATGCTTGTGATGCAAAATTATTCTCGTAGAAAATAAGAAATCCACTGAATCCACTTCAATCAGTTAATTGAGTGTTTGCTGGTTCTCATTGACTTTAGCCCCTTTTGGATGCACAATGTAGTTAGAAAAAGTTTTCTCCTCAGCAGTCCAATATTACTTTTTCGTAATTACTTTTTTTCTTCTTTTGGTACTTGTGTACACACTGTGCTTATTTCATTTGTTCTTTATTTATCCTGAGACAAGATATTAATTTTTCTACCCCACCAGTAATACACCTCTTCATTTGGAAAGCCTTTCAGCAGATGAAAAGAAGAAATTTAATAGAAGCTACGAGGTGCTGTAGGGTAGAGAATCACCAAGGGAATTGAGGGCTGCAATTTAAGAAGAGGGGCAGCTGTAGGGGAGGAGGCATCCAAGCTGTGGAGATATGGAAACAATCTCCTAGGCAATAGAGTGTAAGCACAAAATTTTAGCAGCTCAGAAGGTCATCAACTTAATTGCAACCAAGGTCACAGTGGGTGTGGAAGAGTTGTGTATAGACTATATATTTATTTCTGTGCTTCCTGACTCCCATGCTTGAGGTTTTCTCTATATAAAAGAATCAAATAATCTTATTTTTATTCTCCTAAAGGCTGTTCTGTTTTGAATTTTGAAGCCTGATGATATTTACCTGAGAGCTCACCAGGACAGTCCAATTCATTTTAAAGTTCTGAATGAGTTTGGATCCATTTATAAAACCTAATTTTGCTGTCTTCTCTTTCATCTGATTTTCTCACTCTTGTTGCTGGGTTTGTTTAATTCTCTCTGCTTGTTATTTTTGCTCTCAGCTCCAACTTGTGACCACATTGTGATGTAGGACAAGACAACCTTAAGTTAACAAGTAATTTACCTTAGGTGGCATCATCCACATGGATATGGTGCTCTGTGTAGACCATCACTGTTGGCTTGATTCTGGAACTGGGACATAACCCTGCTCCTTTAAAGCTCATTTGGTTTTTGCCAAGTCATGGCATCTCATATTGTCATATCATGTCATACTGCACAGCCATCATGCCCTGTCCTGGTCTGTTCAAATTTCCTTCCAAATTCATCTATTCCAACATCTACTTCAATGGCTCCTTCATGTCCTTGTGTTCCTGGAAGTATTTATCTCATGTCACTTGTGAGATTTTTTCCCCCATTCTGCCTCTTTCTTCTTGAGTTATCAAAAGCTGATGATTCTCAAAATCTGCCCTGTTTCTGTCAATTCTGCTCTACTCAGTCTAGTATTAGTCAGTACATGTCCACTTGAATATCATCATATTATCTTGTTATTTCTCCATGATGAAAGCCCTTAAACTTTCTGGTCTTTTTACTTTTTGCTGTGAACTCAACCCTTCTTTCAAGTGTCCTCTGAGAGTTTTCTGTCATTGTCTCCATATTCAGCCTGGCTTACTATGTGCCCCTGCACAGCTTAAATGTCTATCTTTTGCTACTGTTCAAGCCTTGGTCCATGATCTATTTCTTTCTTTTAATATAAAAGCTGTCTTTTCTTCCAGTCTCCCTCTTCCTAACCCTTTTCACAGCATTCTTTCTCTCCCAAAGCTCTAATTGCCTCCTGTAGCTCTTTGAAGCCTCCATGGGTATCTTGTTTAATAAAATGTCCTAGTCAAGAGCTTTGCTCTCATCTAGAAGCCATTGCCTTATCTGACATCTACTGAAGTCTTTTTTTTCCCTGCCTTTTCATTCTTTTTTGCTCCATCTAAAGGTATTGCTTGCAGCAAAATATGCTTGCTGTATGTTCTTCCTGTCCAGGTTCTCATCCCCTCATGCCCTTCGGTGCTTTGTCTCTTATTACCTCTGTGTTTCTCTCCTAGAGACTGTGTTACTGTTAATTAGTCATCCTTTTGTCACCTTTCTCCTCTTCCTCATTTAAAACTCCCTTTTTCACCTTTACAGTTTCTTTTGTCCCATAGACTATCTTTTATATTATCTTCTTTACAGACTTGTGGACCTCTTGGGCTGGGCTTTCTCAAGCACAGAATATTATTTTTGCTTTGTTCTTAAATGACTGTTTCTCTATTCTGCATGCAGGGTTCTAGATAACAATAACTCTGCCTCAGCAAATTCCACTCCTGTTGGTCTGGGGTGGCAGAGGGCTCTGTGTCACCGTCTGCTATAATGTCTGTGTACGTAGTGTTGGTAGCAGCTGAAAAATAGACTAATTTCACTCCAGAGGAGGCTGCAGTCTGCTGGTGGGCCATAAGGCTTGTATACAGGGGGGTCATGAACTGGTCTAGATCTTTCAGGATGAACCTGCTACAGAACAAACCAAAAAAAAAGCTCTAGCATAGGCAGAAGTCTCAGAAGTTAGTATGATGTCTGACAATTGTGTGGGCAGGGCATAGGGAACATTAAGATTGTCACTGTTGATTAATAGCATTTGGATTATTTCAGGTTATAAATCTCCTGGGATCAGACCATGGGAGAAGTGTGAGTCTTCAGTCATCTACACCCTCCTTCCCCCCCAGCCTATCAGAGCTTTCACTGTAAAAGCAGTAGGATGGGAAGGCTAGGAATTATATTTCTGCACCCTGAAAAGCATTCAGGAGAAATAAATAAACACGAGAAAGGGAGACCTGAGAGAAAACTGAGAAGAGGAGGGAGAAAAATAGATGGCTGACTGGACAAGAGATCCATCTTGGGTGACAGTTCTCCCAAATTGTATTATTTCCTTTATTGTCACTTAATACCCTAATTTGGACTATAGCTGTGTTTTCATCTATCACAAACATGTCCTTCTTGAAACATACTTTGGAGTCCCACTAGGGCCTGTAATATGCAAAGGAAAAAAAAGTTGTGTATGAGCAGGTTGTGTACTTTTTCTCTTGCATGCCATGGGGGAGTCTAGAAACTTTTGTGAGCCTTTTCAAGAGGCTTAGGTGCACCTGAGGAGTCAAGCCGTGTGTACAGGTCATCTGTGTTTGTGGCTAGTGCAAGATGGTTATGACATCTTCCTTGTATTTTTACATCTTCCTCCAGCTCTGTGCTTATCTCCTGAGTCTGCTGGTCACCTCTGAAGCAGCAGCAGTACTCCATTGATGAGTCCTGGTGGAAGTGCAGAGCAAGGCCTGGGAAAGAGAAAGCAAGACAGAGAGGCAATAAAGTATAGAAAGAAGAGCTGTGGCAGGAAATTACAGACAGAGTGATAGGGGTGATTTGACAGCCATTCCTGGGCAGCAGCAGTGCAGAAAGGCAGATTTTTTTCAGGATGTTCTCTGTATTCTGTGTTTATGGGGCTCTGCAGATCTGGAAACATAGAAAAGACGATGAGTAAAGCTGGAACTTTACTTTTCATTCAGTCAGCAGTGCCAGCTGGAAAAAGTGGACAAACTGTTGGGTCTACAAGTTCTTAGAGTGTGAAATAGAAGCAGCAGATCCCAGAGTAAATACAAGTTGAGAGTAGCTGCTTTGAATTTAACTAGAGTGGTGTCAGTGAGGCTGGAGGCGATGACAGAGATTTTTGGTACCTTGTGAAATAGCAAGGATTGTTAATAATTTCCAGAGAGATGACAAAGCACTTTAACCTCCTAGGGGAAAGAGAAAGACAGTTGATTTATAACCTGAGTAGCATGGTAATATTGGTGTTCAGGACACAGGAAATACTGCTACATAAATCCAGTGTATCTACAGATTGCATATATTTTGCCATGCACTGAAACGATGAATTTCAGTTCTCAGTCTTTTCCTTGGTAGACAACATCTGGGTACAGACTACAGGCAGAGATATTGCTTGATGAGAAATGGGAATTAGTTGAATACTGGGTCCTTAGCTACAGATGAGGTAGGTCTTTCCTAGTGCATAGGTACCACCAGGCACACAGTGACTGTTCAGGATCAGCTGAGTAGTTATCACTCTCCCTTCCATGCACTGGCTGAGGTGTACTACACTTGGGAAGCACGAGGGAGGGCTCAGGGCATTTGTAGGATGTCTTCCCAATGAGGATAGTAAAGGTTTCTTGTTCAAGTAGCATCCGGAGTCCCTTGGTAAATGTTGGCTTTGGGGTCCTTCATGCTTTTGTTGATGAGGTGGGTGAGGCTGGGGCCAGTTTGAAAGCTGAGTTCTTGGAGATAGCTTTCGGGGTAGAATCATCCTATTTTAGGCTCTTATTATATCTCTATTCCCCATGGAAATTCCACAACAGTATCATGCAAGATAGACAGCCAGTAGAGTTAGTTTAGCTGGCAGTAGAGGGTTCATTCCTACACTGCAGCAATTTCTAATGTGCCATTCCTCTGCCTCTTGAAAAACAAGAGCCAGAAGAGCGCACTTTTGGGTAAAGGTTCTCACTGCAGTTTTCTGCAGTGGCTGTGATGAGTGTTTTCCTCCAGTACATATAGTAGTGACTGAAGATCTGGTGCTGTATTACAGCTTTGATGTTTGCTAGGCCATACTGTGTTCAGTTTTTAGGCCTCCTATATACGCCGTACCTTATATTTTAGACCGTTTTTAATATTTTATACACTATGCATCATTTCTTATACAAGCCATAGTGACAATGGTCTTCCAAAAGCATCTCAGTAGGTTGGGAGCAATTAATGCCTTTGTGATGGTAACCTGCGAGGGTATCCAAATGTTTTTCTCTGATTTCCTAGATACAGTCACTTAGAAACTCTTCTTTAAGGTGATTCATTACAAGTTTTGTCCTACCTATGGGGCACAGTCTTCCTCCAGAAAATCGTGCTTGTTGACAGTAAAGTGAGTGCTGGTGAGAATGAAACAGGAGAGATTGTAAATTTTAGGGCAGCACTGATATTGCTTTTGTAAATATTCAGCGCTTGCCTGGCCTGACAGCAGTTGTGGGTTGTACAGACTAACCTTATCCACATGGATATTACTGCAAATGGTTATCCATATCATAGCAGAAACATGGAGAAGGTGGTTGGTGGAAGAAATTAAGTGTGTCTTCCTCTTGGAGACTTTCTTTCTACCCGACTCTTGAGGATCATGCAGACTTAATTAAAAAAAAGCAAAAGAAGAAATGTTTTGCAGGAGTCTGCAAAATGAAATAATGAGACCAACATTCTGAACCCAAAAAATGGTGTTTTGCCCTTCTCTCCACCCTATCTAGTCTGCAGATTTACTCAGTATGAGTTGCTTGGCATGTGAGGTCTTTTTTTATTGTATAGTTTCTGGGATCTTGAACTCTCTGCTCCTCCTTAATTAATAGCCCTCAGAAGACATAAGGTTACAGGCAGCACATGGGCAGTACTAGGAGGTGTCTCTAGGCCAAGTTGCTGTAACATGCTTCTCATCCCTATTGCTGGCTGGTAGGTCACTGGTATTGGCTGAACTCGTTGCTTCTCTCCCTGGCTGAGAAACAAGTGGCAGAGTGGAGAGGAGAAGCTGTTGAATGCTCTAGTCTGTGAAAAAGTGAGCATCAAGAAGAATTAAATTTCTGTATACACCTTTAATTGCATACCCACTGAGCAGTTTGGGGATGTGATTTGAAGTTCAAAGTATTCCCCATAAGAGCACATGGGAAGGCTGAGATTAGACTGTAATGTCCATCAGTTCACAGGGATGCCTGACTTCTCCACTAGGTCTTGCTGCTGTGAACTGTGGCCTTAGAAAAATTGCCTTGGGACACCGGGTGAACACCCATCTCATTCCATCTCACCATAGTTGCTGGCATCTTCATGATTGTTGCTCAGTCTTTAGGACACCTGGTATCTGGGGAGAAAATGAGGAAGCCCATTGACCTTTTTTCTCATTGCGAACAGGGCGTGTGTGGGATGGGGAGCTGTGAAAGAAGAGATATCCTGGATAATAATTTCTGCTTCCTCCCTCTGCTTTCTGTTCCTGTGTTTGCAGATCTGTCTGTCACGCCACCTCCTTGCCCCTGCCCCCTCCCTCTCCTTCAGGAGTTCCCCTCTTGCTCACACCTGATATTCAATCCCAGCAGAGTTATTGCCTTCTGCTGAGATCAGACACGGCACTGGGGAATCATGTGGCAGAGGAAGGTTGCTATAAATATAGTTGAACCCTTTGGGCAGGAAGGGGAGAAAGTGAGAGAGGCACAAGGAGGAGGAGGAGGGGCAGAGGGAAAGAGAGTGCAGGAACAGGACAAGTTGGAGTGCTCTGAGGAGAGAGAGAGAAAGGAAGGCTCAGCAGAGAATGCAGAGGCCGTGCTCTCTGCCAGAACACGAGGTGGTTCTAGGTAAGGCCCAGAGCAGCAGCTCAGTTACCGATGAGCCGTGAGGAGGAGTAGAGGAATGGAGAGCTCAGAGAGCAAGCTGCAGGAGCCCAGCTGGAAGCCAGCTTTGTGGGGGGGCACACCGCAATACGACTATGTCAGCTTTGAGAAATGCACCCGTTACGGGATCCCTGTGGAGGCAGGACACGAGGCCGGGGCGACAGGGGACGACCTGCGCTCCCTGGAGAGCTCCCGCAGCCACCCACAGGTAGGGCTGGACAACGGGGCGTTTGTGGCAGCACAGGTGTCCCTGGCATCACGCAGGTTCTGGGGCTCTCAGGACGGTGCTGGCAGAGCAGACACCCCTGTCCATCCCCAGTCCCAGCAGCTCTCCCCTTGGCTCGCTGGCTCCCAGGCCAGGCTTTGACATCCGTGGCTGTACTCACACCAAGTATCCTACCAGTAATTCAAGTCAGAGGTTGTCGTGTCACCTGCCATGGATGCAACGAGACTTGGAATGTGCAAGCTGGGATGGGGAAAATTAACCAGAACATTCATGTTTTTTGTAACAGCAAAGAGAAGCTGCAGCTGCCTTCAGTTGTATAGTGATATTAAGTAGAGCACAAGAGTGAGTAAAACCAAAGAGAACAATGATGTATATAGGTGGGTATCTATCTGCACAGCTATGTAGATGAAGAAAAGCTCTCTTGTAGCTCTTCTCTAACCATAAAGTCCTTCATGGTCATAGACCTATACATGTATATTGGTATTTTTGGTAACTCTTAGTGGAGCTGTAAGTGAGGGATTCTCTAACCCTTAAGCTTGACCTGACTCTTGCTCTGCTTTGTACAAGCACTGGCTCAGAAAAATGTCTGGGATATAGATGTACTCTGGTTATGGCTTTTTGTTTCACTATGCTGTATATCTCCCTTACCTCTTCTTTTGGGACAGCCTCCTGCAAAGGGGAGGGTTTACAACAGAGTCCTGGTGTCTTATTTCCTACCACTCTGTTCTGATTGAACTTTCCTAAGAGAGCTTTGGTGCAGTGAACTATCCAGACAAATTATGAGGAAGGGAGAATGTGAATGTGAAATCCATAAAGTGGATGTTTCTCCTTAAATGTATACAAATCCTCTTACATGGATGGTGAATGATTGGGAAATGAAGGAGATTGCATTAATTGTCTCCTAAACACTTTTGTGATTTAGTGATAGGAAAAAAGGCACGTTTGCCACTAAGAAAATCTCTACCAGTAGGTAAGCATCCCAATGAGGATAGTTATGTGTCACATTGCAAAAGATCAGAGTGGTTCCATGGTTCCATGGCCATATTCAGGGATTTCTCTTCTGAAACTGCCTAAAACGTGTGAGAGTTTGCATGTACCCTACACTAAAGTTTTCCAAGACCACCCCACTGGCTTGTTTGAAAGCAGCAGCCCAGATGGACAAAGGTCTGGCTGGAGCAGTTTAGGCTTTATCTGCACCAATGCGAGGCAGTGCTTTGGCTGCAGCAGCCACGCTAAGAGGGTGAGCCCGGGGCGTGGGGTGGGGTGGAGAGGTGTGTGTGCCCTGCTGGGGCTGAGCTCTGCTGGGGTCATGCCTGCCCCATGGGGTGCAAATAGGGCTGGAGAGCTGAGGTGGGTGAAGGAAATGCACCTGTGTGCGTGTGCCATGAACCAATAGTGAGCTGGGCTGCGGCGAGCTGCGAGATCAAAACCCTTTCCCCAGTAAAGCACATCCGCACACAGAAACATCCCAGATCACACATATCCAGCAGACATGCCAGCCCCACACACACCCCTAAAACCACTCTCCAGCAGGCACAGGTGACACAGTGAGGCAACACCACCAGCTCTGTGCTCTTTCTCCCTGGCACCAGAGTGTCTCTGTGCTTGGTCCCAGAGGCGTGATGGTCAGTGCACGTAGATAGATGATCTCACACACAATCAAGAAGGCCATCAAACCCATTCCCATGCATGTCTTTAAGGCAGAAACAACCCCAAGAAAACATGCATTTTTGAGCACAATTTGCAATCTAAAAACCAGACAGCTGTGTTTATAGTTTTACTGAAAAGTAAGTCCTAGAAATATTTTATACGAGCAGTCGTGTACACACATGCATGTATATTTATCATGGAACTTTGCATGCAGACATATGCTGGCTAAGCCAGGCCTGCTTATATATGCCAAAATATATATGTATATTTTGCTAGCAATTCATGCACATGAAGATAAATTATAAATATGCACGTGTATTTTGTACCAACATGCACATTTATTATCATGTTATTAGCATGAAAAACAACCCATTGCACATGTTTTCATCCATTTCCATGCAGAGTAATCACTGCTATTTCTTTCCCCATTGTCATGTGGAAAAATATTTGACAGAGATTTTGATTCTGTTGTGCTCTCTTTTTTTTGCTGGCTGTTACTTTCTGTTGTAGATGTGATTTGGTTTGGTTTACACAGGCCCCAGAATAGTGAAATCTTGGTTTTTGACTGGGATCTTCAGATAATTGATAGTCAAAAAACATATAGTCGTTAATAGGTAATAACATACTACTAGTAGGATAATAATAAGAATATACATATATTTTTGACAATTAATATAAGATAGAATATATATGACAGATTATGTAATACACCTTGATAAAAATATACATTGTCATACACTGTAGGATTTTGTATTGTTTTCTTTCTGCATGAGAAAGCAGCTACAGCTGGTGAAGTATTTAAAAGCTGTGCTATTTGTGACTATAGAAAGGGTGTTCCTGGCAGGGAGCTCACTCAGTAATACACAGATGGGTGTAGTGGGAGGGATGTGCAATGAGAAATCAGGCAATGCAGTAATACAGAATAACAGGCTCACAGAGAGAGGTAGGTGGGAGGGCCTCTGGAGCTCCCTAGGCCAAGCCCCTGCTCACAGCAACTCCAAAGGTAGATCACATTGTCCTGAGCCTTTTCCAGGCACGTTCTGAACATCTGCAGGACTGAAGATTCCCCAGCCCCACTGGGCTGGGCTGCACCTGCTCCTGTGCTGAACTACCCTCACCAGGGGTTGGATGGGGATATGTTCTCCTTTGCATGGGCTTTCCTTTCTTGCAAGTTGTGCCTTTTCTCTTTGGTCCATCACTGTGGCCCTGAGAGACATCTTGCTCTGATGTTTCCCTCCAACCCTTCTCTCCCTTCAGGTAGTGGAAGTGCTGTTAGATTTCCCCTCTGCCACCTTTTCTTCAGGAACAACTATTATTTTGTTGCTGTCCCCTGACCCTTACATGTGCCTCATTGGCTTTATATCTAAGCAGTTGACTGAGATGTTTTATTTTCATTTAAATTTATGTATGTCGTGCCCTTGGGGAGGTTTCACCTTTGAGGTCAAATATGGCTTCTCTCTGGAGATCCATCAGGGGAAAAAAAATCACCTAAGGAAGGTAAGTTCAGGAATAGCAAGGTGGCTGTAAAGCAGGGGTGACAGGGATATAAAAAGTACAGGCCAAGGTTGCATCAATGGCCAGGAGCAGCACATCATAAACAGGATGCACTGGCAGAGCTGGGGAAAGGGATTTCAGGACTGGAGTATTCTGTGGGGAATGTATTGTTCAGTCTGAATGGCATGGGAAACAGCTTAGGCTTTGGACTGTGGGAGGAGGACACTTTTGTACAGGTGCTGACCCCTCAGAAAATAGCTCCCTGAAAAGTCTTGAGATTGTGGTGTATATTTTTCCCCTGAGAATCTGTGCAGCTTTTCCTCTGTTACTCAAACAAGGAAATTTCCCCAGTTTTTTGAAAGATGAAAGGTCATTTGCATTGATAAATGCTTCATCTCTAAAAATAAACTTCACCTGGTTGTGCCTTCTCCCTGGATTGTTTGGTTTGGGTTTTTCTGGGGCAAAGGGGTTCAAGGGGTTTGTGTTCCTCTCATCTATCATTGGTGGTATTTATACCTTCAGCTGGTTTTGCACCATTTTGATGGTCTTAGCACTTAGCCAAGATAGGCATGATAGTACCTTTTCTGGTTCAACCCTTAGGTGGTGAGAATTTATAAAATTGTCTTCGTTTTTTCTGGTGCTCAGAAACCCTTGTGTTCCCTGTGTTAGAGAGGGAACAACAGAAGAAGGAACAGTCAGAGTCCTACTGTGTTATATTTTTAGTTTTACATCTTCTAGTGGAATGGATATTTCTTGCCTAACCCAATTTTGCTGTAAGGTCATCCTCTGATCTCTGGATTCCTTCTCTGTCCCACAATCTCCTACCATTTTAGATACTTCCAGAGTCCTGGAGAAGCAAAGCACGTGTGTGAAGCATCCTTTAAATGCATTGAGACTACCTGGCTTGCCAGGACAGTAACTCCTTTTTTATGTCTGTGGACAAACTCCTTTTTTCCCTATTTCCTGAGTGCACCATTTTCCAGCCAGGCAGAAGCAGTGAGCTAGGATACCATATGAGAACTTTCAACATTCATACTATTACACTGTCACACTGTTCTATCTGGCAGATGGAAGATTCTAATTTGAATCTCATACTTGACACGGGTTTGAGTCCATGGTGGGGTTTAAGTTGTATTTGACATAAACCCATCCCTCATGACCATTTAACAGCAATGAAACACTGGCTGGGGTGATGTGAAGATGCATTTGTCTAAATTCTGCTAGTACTTGGTGTTTCTGTCAGAAAGACACGGTAAGAGAAAAAATGAGCAGTTTCCTAGGTAGGACTGCATTCTGGATGTGGCAGCTTACCCTGTAGATGAAAATCTTCAGCCTGATGTTTCACTGCCTTGTCTGTTTTCAGGGGGTCAGAGCATGGCCATTATTCACTGCAAAGGATCTGCACTGCTTAATTTACCTAGAATGTGCTGGTAATCATGTGGTTAATAATTGCATTAAATTTGTGTAGCTTCCAATACAGTGATGAATGGAAGAATACTTCCAGCTGTTCAGATAGGATCAATCTGCTTAAGAGGCAGCAGGTGAGCCATCTTTAGAACAGGATGATTTAAAAAAACATAGATATGTGTTCTGTGAAAAAAAAATCCACTAGGATTTCTAAGGGGAGCTATGGTTCAAGTGTCTATTGAGGAATATGTGCAAATAAATAAAATACTTAGGACCTTCAGTCATATTTGTTATGTAGAAATATTAACTGGTCAAGAACTGAAACAGGTGCTCAGAGAAGCTGGGTAATTTCTACCCCTGGAGATGTTTAGGAGTTGCCTGGACAAAGTCTTGAGCAGCCTAATCTGTCTTACCTGGCTTTGGAGTTTGCAAGCTGTGGGCAGAGGCATGGACTAGAAACCTCCAGAGGTGCCTTCCAGTGTAAATCTTTCAGTGAGTCTCTGTATCTATTTTATCTCAAGGGAACAGGAGCATCTCTTTTGTTACCTTGGAAGGGGGAGGCAGGAACTCTCAAATAGAAATGTCTCCTAAGTGTGTGGTAGTGCTTTATCTCTGTCATATGTCCTGTCATTCATTCTCCAGCTAAAGTGTCTGATTTTGCTGATCAAAACATGGCTCATTCTCCTCCTGCCACTCAGAAAGTCTCAGAGAAGCAGATGTAGTGCTGGGGAGGGAGCAAAGGGTCACCTTGTCACAGGTGGGAAGTGCATCAGGTGGTAACCTGGTCTGAAGCAAAGCCAAGCCTGGTTCACTGAAGGACATGCAAGGAGGAGAGGCTTATTCTCTGCTTCTGAAATGCTCACCTTCCCCACCTCTACTCTGAAAGAGTGAGGTGGGATAGCTGCTTTTCTGGGAATCTGGTAAACAAACATGGGGGCACAGTCAGGGTTCTTCAAACTCACTTAAGATGTTGACAAGACAGCACAACTGCCCAGTTTACTGTAGACACGTGTAAGAAATGTCCTCGGTGAGCACATGTAGCTGGCTCTGAATTGCATATAACCAGCTGCATTTCAAGTTTAGTATCTGATTAAGCAATCAGGAAACTCAGAGGAATTGGAGATACAAGAGGACTTAAAGTGCTGATTTGGGTAAATAATCATTGGAGGTGTGCAGCAGCCTGTGATATTTCTGAGATGATGCTGCTTCTTTTCCTCCACGGGCACCATCAGTGGCTGTGTGCCCTGTTAAGCATTCCTTGGCAGCAGGAGGAACAGATGCAGGACATTCCTGCAGCCTGTTTGAGAGTGTAATGCCTCTCAAAACCCTCAGAGATGTTTTACAGTGCTGCTGAAATCTGTGAGACAGCCCTGAGGATGGTGGCCTCATGTGAACTACTTTGACCTTCTTTTGTACCTCCAGAAAGCTGTCTCTTAATGCTCAAATGCTGTCTCTTAATGTTCAATCTCCCAGCCATTTTTTTCCCAGGATACTAGAAAATAATGAATATTTTGTGATCATATCTTGTACTCCCAAAAAAAGGAGGTGAAAAGGTTTTGGAAAAATTGGAAAGAGGAAACTTAAAAACAAAACAACAACAACAACAACAACAACAACAACAACAACAACAAAAACCCCTGCATCTGCCTGAGAGTTTTTGTGTCTCAGTCTGCCTGCTTGGGTACATTGGGTCTGTACCTCAGACTGTTGGTAGATCTGCCTTGTCATCCTAAATGTTATTTGTGAAGGAGCATTTGCCTTTTCTTTACGATCCCTTTTGTTTTCTGCTCCTCTAGCTTTATGGCCGATACACAGACCAGATTACAGATAACATTTCAGACAAGGAAGCAGCAAAACTACTGAAGAAACAGGCCCAAAGGAACAATGGAAGACCCCTGAAACGTGACAGTCAAGTCCAGATCAAAGAAGAGCACTATTCCAAATGTCAAGGTAGGCACAATTCATGTTTCATTACCCTATGACCAGATACTGGGTAGGCCAGAAAGAGAGATGTAATTTAAGCAGTTGTGACTGGGGAGAAGCAGAGAAGGAAAGAAAAATAATTGAATCTCACTGGGTTGAAAAACCTTTTCTATATGAGCTTTCATCCTAGAAAGAGAAAATACTTGTTTGGAATAAAAAAACAATCCCAAATAAATAATTTTTTCCACAACAGAGCTCTGTATTGAGAGGAAAAGGACCTCCTTGAATCAGACTTTCGCTGCTAGCATACTAGATGTTAAATTCCACCCTGTGTCCCGCCTTCCCCCTCCCCCATTTTTTAATGTTTTTTAAACTACATAAGATGTTACAGAAGAGTGTGGGAGAGGGATGGGCACAGTCTTTCAACATGAAGCCCAAATAAATCCTTGTTGTAGTCAGTTCTCAGCAAAGGAGAGACAGGCACAGCTTCATCTCTGTTCACTCATTTTTTCTGTTTCATTCTTCCCTCCACAGACTGTGCTAAACGCATCCAGAAATATGTTACCAAGAAGCTTGGAGAGGACTGGATTTTCTTGGTTCTGTTGGGTCTGGTCATGGCGTTGGTGAGCTGGGGAGTGGATTATGCCAGTGCAAAGACCGTACAGGGTGGGTCCCATTCAGGTCTTGTAAAAGCAGCCAGTAAATGGTATGAATGTTTTACAAAGCCCAGTGACCAATGTTGCTCGTCCTCTAACATCAGTGTCCCATCCTCAACCCTCACTGGTTGGGAAGTTTGAAGTTCTGGCAACGTAGTAGAGTAAAGGTTAGCTAGGGAGAGGTTCTTTAAAGGGATGGCAGGGGAAAATTTGGAAGTAAGTGGGCAGAGACAAGGGATATGTGTATGATGAGTCAAAGACAATTATTTTGAATCCCTTTTCTTTCTGCGCCCTTGAATATGCAGGAGCAAAGGGAAATGGTACTGGGGCCTTTCCTGTTATACTGCTTCCCTTTCTCCCCAAGAATATTAAGAACATGGGGGATAGGGAGGGGAAGGGGTTCTTAGATGCCCTTCTGACACAGTTTTTTGCCTTTTACCTCATTTTTGTTCTTTCCAGTTTTTGTTTCTAGAGTGCCCTGAGGTTTTCTTCCACCTGGGAGCATAGTGCTCTCTCCTTTTGCCCTTTTCACAAAGATCTATTCCCTGTCTTATATCCCTTCCCTGCACTTTTCCTGTGATCTGTCTGCCTTTGCCAGATACAAAGCCTACAGGATCTTCCAGTCCCCCACCTCAGTGTGCACACACACACACCCCCCCACACACACACCCCACTGGCACGTCCTGTTAACTGCACTGTTCCTCTGTCCTCACCCTCAGTGCCCCAACCCTGACTGGCACACACACACACACCAACTCTTTCCTCTTGGCTGCTGCAATTCCTCAAAGCTCCTAACATTCCTCCAGCCCAGTGTTCCTCCCGCTAGAGCTTCCCCTTCTACCAGGCTACTGGTATAATCTACTGTGATGGTTCCTGTCTTCTATACTTTCTGCAGCTGAGTCCTTTGGGGTTTTTTTTCCCTTTTCCTCTGCCAAGATTTATCCTGTACTGAGACTGTGTGGGGAGCCAGCTCAGGCAGAGAAGATGCAGTTGCAAAGGAGCTGCAGTTCAGTTTGGATTCTCAGCAGCTCATGCTATCATACCTGGCTGAGCAATGGTACCACTGCTGTTTTAATAGCTGCTGGCACTGCTTCCATTCTGCTGCTCTAGAAAGCAAATCATAATCAGAGCTTTTAAACTAGTTTTTATGAAGAAATTATTGGTAGACCCCTTTATTGTCCTGCAGGACCCACACAAGACTCTCAGACTGCCAAATGAAGACACTGCACAGTGATTTGTCCTCACAGCTGCATGTAACACACCTCTTTTTATGCCACATTTGTGCACAGGTATTAAGTATCCTCCACCCATTCCTGCAGAATGCCTGCTTTATTGGGGAACTCGTACTCAAAACATAACAAGGGTTGTCTTGGAAAAGGAGCACTAGGGTACTATTTCCGAAGGAGGTTTAGCATGGGCACCTCTAGCAAGTGCGTGGCTCTCTGACGTCTGCCAGCCTGTTTGGAGCAGCTGTGGTTACTGACAACTTCTCTGTTTGTGTGTCCACAGCCTACAAGTGGACATACAGAGCTCTGCACCCGAATGTCCCTCTGCAGTACGCGGTGTGGGTCGCCTTCCCACTCGGCCTCATTCTGTTTGCTGCCAGTTTCTGCCACTTCATCTCTCCACAGGCTGTTGGTGAGGGCAGAAGGCATGGCAAGATCTGTTTCTGTCTGTCTCGTTTTGCTTGTTCCATTTGCCTGAGGGTTTTGTTCACCCCCGGCTCTGCTGCTGTTTTCAGGGTCTGGGATCCCAGAGCTCAAGACCATTATGAGGGGAGTGGTCCTCAAGGAGTATCTCACTCTCAAAGCTTTTGTGGCCAAAGTTGTGGCCCTCACAGCTGGGCTTGGAAGTGGCATGCCAGTGGGGAAAGAGGTAAATATTGATGATTCCATGTGCAGTAGTGACCAAGGTCTGGAAGCTGGGAGTTGTCTATGGAAGAAGACTCCATAAATGTTTTCTTACTTTCACCACCATTCATCATCTCAAAGCTCTGCTCTTTCCAGCAACACCTGTCTTTCACTGGCCATTTTCCTGCCACTTTCAAAGACATGACATAGGAAACATCAAAGAACTCAAGTCAGGTAGTCTTTGAGACAGAAAAAATTTAATGGAGAATGAAGAACTGAGGAAGATTGGGGGGGTCTAGAACACAAGTCCTATGAGGCGTGGCTGAAGGAAATGAGGTTGTTTAGTGTGGAGAAAAGGAGGCTTAGGGGAGAGCTTCTCGCTCTCTACAACTCCCTGACAGGAGGTTGTAGCCTGGTGGGAAATCAGTAAATTCTCCCAGGTAACCAGTGACAAGAGGAAATGGCCTCAAGTTGCACCAGGGGAGGTTTAGATTGGATTTTAGGAAAAATTTCTTTAATGAGACAGTCAGGCATTGAAACAGGCAAGTGGTGGAATCAACATCCCTGAAAGGGTTCATAAGGTGTGTGGTTGTGGCACTTGGGGACATGGTTTAGTGGTGAACATGGTTATGCTGCACTAAAGGTTTGACTCAATGATCTCAGAGATCTTTTCCAGCCTTAATTGCTCTATTACCGGCTGAGATGACAAAAGAGAAATTATGAGGCCTGCAGTAGCTAAATGGTAGTCAGTAACCAGAGGGCAACCATCTCTGATTTTCTCCTCCTCTTCTCTTGCAGGGTCCTTTTGTGCATATTGCCAGTATCTGTGCTGTGGTACTCAGCAAGTTCATGTCCATCTTCTGTGGGGTGTATGAGGTAAGGCACATATCTCTGCACGCAGCTCTTCCACAGGTTGAGCTCCTGAGACACACAGATAGTATGGGTAGGTCATGGAACACAGAGGAGACACGTGGTTTGAAGTTCACTGTACTGCTGTAGAGCAGTAAAATACAAGCTGAACAAAAGTAGTGCAAGGCCAGACATACAGTCCAAATAACTGTGCAGGGCCACCAGTGTTACCAATTACCATTACACAGAGGCTGGTTAGGAGTATGGGTTTGACAAGTTTTCAATCCTGTGATTGATACCTTTGCACTGTAATCATTGACTGTATAAAAAAGTAGCTGCAGACAAAGATCAATTTGTCTTTCAGCCAAATTTATACAGCACTGCTAATTATAGACACTGACACTGTCTCTATGCTTTTGCTGTTGCAGAAGAGCCTCTGCAGGCTGATCACTGTATTGACTGGTTGCATAAAAAGATCTATTAACTGCACATATAGATAAATGTAGGAACTCCTCTTAGAAGAAAGTGGTTATGTGACACAACTGGAGGTGCTGTTTTACTTGAGTAGATCCTATCTGTGCACAAGGACCAGGCATCACTGCTGAAGACCAGCTGAGAGTACTAAAGACTGCACTAAAGTGTGTAGAGCCTGCTATTTGCAATAGCAATGGCTGACTGTGCTGCTGGCTGTTGCTTATTTTCATTGTTCTGTGTCCTAAGGCCCTGGCTTTGCTCCCTCTAACCCCAGCATGCCCGTCTCTGGCTGCACTCCCTGTTCCAGGATGTGCATAGGCAGCTCGACCTCCTGGTGCCGGCTTGCGCAGTTGGAGTCGGATGCTGCTTCGAGGCTCCTCTTGGAGGCAAGTGTCTTCTTATGTGTGATATTTAACGTACAGTTCCTTTAGCCTCTTGCTGTCAGAATTCCTGCTCTCGTGAAAGGTTCTCCTCAGATACCTCTCCGCTTCAGCAACACGAGCTCTTTCTTTCTTTTCACGTGTAACTGGTGGCAGCGAAAGGAAGGGAAGGTCACAGGAAAAGTGACACCTATTTAAGTGCTGATTTCTAATGATGCAGCTTGTTCAGCCCCTGCCATCCATGAACATTGTTCCACTTGAAGAGTACCAAGGGCTGTCCAGAATGTTCATAAGGATCAATTAGAGAATAAAAGTTAAAAAAAACCTTGCAAGAAGCAACAGGCACGACTTGGAACAAGGGAAATTTTGAGTCTGTTAAAGGAAACAATATTCTTCTCTCCCAAGCATGGTCCAGCACTGGCATAGGTGTTCAGAGTGTCCAAGGAATTTCCACCCTTGGAAATGTACAAGACTCACCTGGACAAGAACCTGATCTAGCCTTGGAATTAACAGAATTAAGTGCTCTCTGAGCAGGGAGACAACTCCAGTGGTCTCTTCACAACTTTCCATGATCCTACTTGGAGGAGACATCTGGAAATTTATGTCTCCCCCATGCATTTGTACTAGTCTTCTGATTCACTGAATTTCTTTAAAGAGAGGCACTTCATAACTTCTTCCTAAAGCAGTGGTAATACATTCATACATAATCTGTGATTTCAATTCCCTCTCTCCCTTTGCACTGCCCTGAACCTCTTAGCATGGTTATTGTGCCCAGAAGTGTAAGGAGTTTTTAAATGCTATGTTTTTCTAAAGTTGGCTTTAGTTCTTCCATGCACTACTTTCTTGTTGGTCTTCAAATGGATGAGTTAGCTGACAAATGCAACATGGTCTTGCATCAACAGTAATACTGATCTTTACTCTGGTTGCCTATTAAAAAATCAAACCAAAACAAAAACAACAAAAAACCCCCTAAACCAACCAAAACCAACAAAAAACCCAAACAACCAACAAAAACAAGAAACATAGTTTGCCAGCTACAGATTAGAGGTTCTTCAGTTGATAACATGAGAAAAGGTGTGCCAGGAAGAAAATCAGGCTAAGCAAGAGAGAGGCTGAGAACTGTGCATATGTGGGCAGTCTAGCAAGATGTAGATAGCCTGAGCTGGAGCCTGAGGCTTCAAGGTAAAATTTGCCTGTCTGCTGAAAGCCTTGAGACAAAGCAGATTTCAGACTCAAGGATCCGACCACAGTCAAGTGGAACCAATTGGTAGTATATAGGAGAATGGTATCTGACTGAATGGTAAAAAAAAATAAAGAAAAAACCCCCAAACCCCAAAAAACTCTATGGAAGTCTATGTTTCTTGTTTCTTTCTCTGTACCTGGAATTAGCATAGTCTCAAAGACTGCAAGATGCATCATACATAGTTCACTGGGAGATGTTAGAGATGAAACAAGAAGACTAAACAGGGACTGATCTAACTGTTGCCTTGGATAGCTAAAGGAAATGTCAGACAAAATAGCTCAAGTCTTCTCAGAGAGGAGTGAAAGGACAAAGAGACAACAGCCACAACTTGCAACAAGGGAAATTCTATCTATGCATGAAAATAATTTCTTCCCTTGTCACAAAGGTGGTTCAGGGTGGCACAGGTGCCAAGAGAGGCTGGGGAATCTCTGCCCTTGAAGATGTTGAGGGCTGCCCTAGCAGCCTGATCCTGAGCATCCTGATCCAGACACCCTTGATCTAACCTTGGAGTTAGCCCAGCTCTGAACAGAGAGATAGAGAAGCATTCAGAAATACAGAATTAAAACTTGCTGTGAGTCTGTGATAACATTGTAGTATTGGAACAAACAGAAATTTATAGTTTCTGTAGCCCTAGTTTCTCTTTTGGATTGACACCAAATTGCCAAATGTGATTCCCATTACCTGGGAGTCACGTAATCTTCAGCAGACCGTGGTCCAGCATACAGCTCTCAGTTTCACATCATATTGCCCTAGTGTGTAATTTCTTGGTACTGTTGCAGGTAAATACCACCCTGTGGATTTAGGAGGATGGATTTGAAAAGCCAGTTTAGCCCTTGACAAGCAAATGGTGCCCAGGCTCTCAGAAAGACTCTCCCTTTTATACCTTCCAATTACTTTTATTATGATGACCATTTTCACCAATGGGACAGCACAGTGTTTTACTGGGTGATCTGTCACTCACTCACCTACCCAGCATGGAAGGAAGGCCCTTCAGCATCTGTCCACACTCTGCTCTGGACATGCACGTGCCTTGTTCACACTGACTCAGAAGGGAAGTTTTTTGAGGCATTCTGTGGCACATGTGCATCTTGAGATTCCCTGCCAAAGTAAAAGAGATGGAGCGAAACCTACTTCTGCTCCTTCCACCCTCTGGAGGGTTTCCTATGAGATTTTCTTCCACAGTGACAGAAATGTGTTTGTTTCAAAGGAAAATGAGATGCTTCTTTCTTCACGTGTCTTGAATGTGTGATTCCAGGTGTATGCCTGTCCTGTGCCAAGTCACGCCTTTTCAATATTTTGAAGCCATCCAGAAGGGAGGAGTAAGATAAACATAGCTATAACTCTGAGGCTGGTGACAGAGTGGGTGACATCATGCAGTCATACCTGCCAATTCTGTTACTCACTCTCGGCTTTCTTTCCTTCTTTCTTCTGTTTGTCTGTCTCTCTTTGTCTCTTTCACCAGTAGCAGCCCTATTATTACACGGATGTCCTGACTGTGGGGTGCGCTGTGGGTGTTGGCTGCTGCTTTGGGACACCACTTGGAGGCAAGTGGCTGTTCTGTTTCTTTTTCCTCAGGTTCCTAAATCCTCTCCTGCCTAGTCCTCTTCTCCTCTCCCCATCTCCTGCACCACATTTACTTTGGACAGAGACACCTCTAGCATTTTCAACCTCCCCAGCATCTCTGACAGTCTTTTTTCCTATTTGTTGTCCACTTTCTGGAACAAGAGGAGAAGGCTCTCTAGAGCAGTGGTCTCCAAATTGGGGTGTGCATACCACAGGGGGTGCAAAAGGTGATCTGCTGGGCGTGGGAAGGAAACATCAGAATTTCTATTTTTTTTTTAATAAAAAATTAAACAGGTTAAACTTCATTAATATCAAGTATTTGTGTTGGCAGTGATCCCCTAATAAATCACATGGCCACTTGTCACATACAGTGCATGAGGTGTAGAGTTGCTTCCAACATTGAGGGTTAACCATGGTGCCCTCAGTCGTGTCCTCTCTTTCAGCATATTGCAATGAATTGCAATCAAGGTGTGCCCACACTGGATTAAGTGGATTTATGGATTATATTATCGAGTGTTAACTAAACTAATCCTCACAAACTGGAAATGTGGCTTTGAAAGGTTCCTACAAAGAGACTGTGGATTGAAGATAATACTAATAATGTGAGCACAGAGAAATGACAAGAAAGTGGCAGAGCTGACACTTCTAGTACAGGCCCTTATTCAGTCCCATTAACAAACAATGGCCAGCTAATCAGATCTGAGGGGAAGTTGGGCAAAAAAAATTTAAAATTATTAATGGCTATTTTAAATATGGATTTACATCTGCTATCATTAACGATGAACCTTACCCTACGTGTGTATCACGCTTTGAGAAGTTAATTAATGAGGGTATGAAGCCATCAGAATTAGCAAGACATTTAAAATTAAGGCATCCAGAACATGAAGACAAACCTCTACATTTTTTTCAGCAATGTTTCAAGGCATGCGACGTTCAATCCCATACTTCACAAAATTTCACTGAATCTAATGATAAATGTGTAGAAGCTTCCTTTGAGGTTTCTTGCTTCACAGCAAAAGAGAAAATGCCACATACCACAGGGGAAACACTTGTTCTTCCTGCCATAAAATGTAAAAATGGTTGTGATAATACACAGAAAGCAATAGAGCAGCAAACTAAAATGTGTTCCTTCATCAGCAAGCACTGCTGGAAGATGCATAGCCGACATTGCCTAAGGTTTGGAGAAACAAGAGTCTGTACAAATTACACAGTGGGAGAGGCTTCCTGTGCAGCTGGATGGAAGTACAGATGTTTCTAAAATGCCTCAGATGATGGTATTTTCCAGATTCTGTTTCGATAGTGAAATGCAAAACTTCTTTCTGTGA
Source organism: Chaetops frenatus (assembly GCA_013400775.1). NCBI lineage: Eukaryota > Metazoa > Chordata > Aves > Passeriformes > Picathartidae > Chaetops > Chaetops frenatus. The sequence continues at coordinate 62,168 of VZTR01029550.1, read as the reverse complement.
GACACTGAAAGTAAAATCTACCACAAAAGCTGTATTCTCAACAGTAGATTACTTCTTTAATAAAAAAATGCTTTATGGAAGAGCTGTGCAAGTGTAACAACTGGTGGACCCGAATAAGAGAAGAATTGGGTGCTAAGGTTACCTAGACACGAGTACACCTGGAATTTGTGTGCTGCAGTGTTCACAGATGAGCTATTGCAGCAAAGAAATGGGAGACTGACAGGCACAAAGTGCTACAGGATGTCGTTGATGTGGTTCATTTCATAAAACCAAGACCCTGAAAGAGTAGAATCTTTACAATACTTCATGGTGAGATGGGGAGTGAGCATGAAAATCCTACAGGCATTTGATGGTTATCTCATAGCCACTGAATTTAAAGTCCAGTTGCATGTTTTTCTTTTATGAAAAGACAAGTGTTCTGAATTTGCTGATCTTTTCTGAGATGACAAGTGCCTGTCAGTAGATTGCTACCTAGCAGTTATTTTTGAAAAAGTAAACGTACTTGATGTACTTCAAGGTGAAAGTGATGTTCTAACAGTGGGCGAGAAACTGTTTTTCAAAAGAAACTTGTGGAGGTTTTGTGAATCTGTTGCCAAATACAATGTAAGTGTCTTAGGTACAAAAACACTCTCATATTATGTATATATGCAAAAAACTTGAAAACAGAAATTTCTACCTCTTTAAAAATCTTCAAGATTATGATTTTCAGTGGGTTTTGAACCCACTTGTTAAAAATATAAAAATTCAACATCTTCTGCTTCTTTTGCAAGAACAACTGATTGACATCAGGGAGGATGCAAATTTACTATCCAAATTTTAACAAAAAACTTTGCATAGGTGGTGGGTGGGATTAAAAAAATAGTGTCATGATTTAGCCAGCACAGCCAATGATACATTTCTTGCATTTGGATTTATGAGTCTTTGTGAGATATTATTTTTAGATATGACAGACATTAATACCAAGTATCACAATAAATTGAACATAGAACCAGACCTTTGAATCCCTGTGTCACAAAGCGTTAAACCTAGATTTTGAAAGATAAAGAATATTAGTATTTTAGAGAGAACAATTTTTTTCCATTAATATATAACCCAAATTATTTTTTAATTATGTTTATTTCATCTTTATCTCATCCTTGTTTAATTTCTATTTTTGTGCATGTTTTATATTGAACACAATATTTTAGTACAGAAGTGCATGCATATTATTTTTAAATAAATATACATACGGGGCGGAGGGTACATGCTCAAAAACGTTTTATCAGTAGGGGTGCATGATCAAAAAAGTGTGGAGACCACTGCTCTAGAAAGCTAGTTAGAATCCTCTCTCATGCTTCTAACATGACACTTGTTACTCTAACTTTTTGCCCTTTCCAACTCTTTCTAGGGGTCCTTTTCAGCATCGAGGTCACCTCCACCTACTTTGCTGTGCGCAATTACTGGAGAGGCTTCTTTGCAGCTACCTTTAGTGCCTTTGTGTTCCGAGTCCTTGCTGTCTGGAACAAGGATGCAGGTAAGCTAAGAGCCATTCCTGCTCTCTTTGTACAAGAGTTGCTCTGTTAATGCACTACTTTCCATCTTCCTCAAAACGACAACGTTCTTATGACGTTTGAAACTTCTGCCACAACACGTGACTTCCAGCAGCACAAGAAGGAAGGAAACAGGGAATTGTCTGGTCATGCTGTGAGTTGTCCAACCCAACCTATTCCTAGGAGACCTGGGATGTATCTAACTGATAAATGACAGAATATGAGTCCTCAGCAAGCAAAGGGCCCCTGAGGTGGGATTTTTTTGCCTCTAGTCAAAACAGTGTCCAGGCTACAAACACAGAGATATCCTATCACAGAGGATGTAGTCCTTGCTGGAAAAGCCATGGCCTGCTTTGATAATTTATTGAATAAAAACATTAAAACAGATAGTCGAGAAAATGGAGTTGAATAAATGATTAGGAGAGTACAGGATTGGTAGGATCTGACTGAAGGTGCTGAAAAAATAGTGTCTCAAGTAACTGAAAAGCATGAGAGTGACATTTGTTGCAGACAGAAATAGCACAAGTCAGGCTTGTTCAGGAAAGCATCTCAGCCACTGTGGGAATAGAGTTTTGGTGCAGAAGGCTGCCATTTCTATGCAAACTTCTTCCTTATAATACCTTTATCTTTTATTGTTACAATTGCATCTATTTTATTGAGCTCTATGTAGGCAGTTTACTTAAAACTGCTAGAACATGTCTCTCTTGACTACAGAGGGCTGGATTTTTGGGGGGTTTTAATATTTTCTGAAATATAAAAAATGGCTACACTTTCTACTTGAATGTAGAAAGTGACTCCATCTTTCTTTATGTAAGACTGCCTAAAAGTGAGGGGTATTTAACCATTAGGTCTGTCACAAAAACCCCAAAACCCACATCTTTCTGTTCTTTCCAGAGAAAAATATAAGAAACTCAAAAACAGATAACAAGAGATGATTTCCTGTCCTTCACTTTGTCTTTCCTGACTCCCTTGTTGGTCTCTCAAATCACTAGAAATCACTAGAAATTAGTTTAATTTCAAATCACTAGAAATTAGCTTAATTCTGAGACATCTTGACTCCTGCCCCTTCTTCAAAATCATCCAGACAGCTTTAATACCCATATTAATGGCTCCTTAAGCTCTTCTTCATTGACTGTCTAGGTTAAAAAGTTCCATGATTCAATTGGCTGTGAAAAATTGTTCCTTTTCACACTTCTGTATTTTCTTGGTGTTGTCAGTCTCCTTGTCCTTGTATTAAGTAGGAACTTCTGTCTAGCTAGATTATTCATTATTTTATGATCTTTTATCATGTCTGCTCTAGCTTGTCTTTCATGTCTTTTATTGCTCATTTATTTCCCTTAGGAAGTTACACACCCAGTCTTTTCAGTCTTTGTTCATGCAAAGTTTTTCTATTATGCCTGCTACCAGGGAGAAGCAGGTAGAGAAGTGATCACATCAGAGTGACAGATGCAAATCAGCTGTGTAGCATCTCACCAAAATTCTCTTATTCCTTAGGCCCACAGAATCTTTGCTGGCTTCTTGATACTCATGGTTTTCTTGGCTGGCTTTACACTGTTACCTGTACTTTCCAAATAACACCTGGTTATTTACCAGCCACTCTGGTTGGCTGCTGCAGCTTGACCCCTGCTTTGCCAGTCATGGAAGGCTGGGGTTCTGCAATTTGCAGGATTTCTCTTTTACCATGTCCCAGACTTTCATCTTATTTGCCATAGGATTTCGTGCCTTGCCTTCCTCCTGCTCCTTCTGGTTCCTTCTTCACATGGCTCAGTGTTATCTTAAAGTTCAAATCTATTTTTAAGTAGACTTTCACATTAACTAGACTTTCCCATTCCTTTTTACTTCTAGCTTTGTAAGAATTGGACAGATACTTGAAACCAGTGCAGTTTGTAGCCAGTGGAGAGAAAAGGGCTTAGACATTCAGTTTCAGGATGGCTTAGTCACTCAGGAAAGAGGATAAAGATAGGTGAGATGAATCTTTATGTGCAAAACTCTCTCTGTCCTGTGGGAGTAGAGACGTAACCAAGAAAGACTCAGACTAAATGCTGTGACTGTTTTCCTTTTCTCTGGTCATCTTTGCCACCCTGTAGCAAAACTCTTTGAAAATGAGTTCACTATACTTTTTAATGCTCTGTCATTTAGTGGCTTTGACTATCTTTTTCCTAAAACTGAGTTGAGATGATCCCTTTCTTGGACTGATCTAACAAAAAAAGAGAACATCCTGCTCCACCATCTTACATCCCTGACCATTCTTCTACCCCTCCCTTATACTATCTCTGTTTGTTGTTCCCCTTCATTGAACTCACTTCCCTGGCAGAGAAGTAATCCAGGGAAAGAGCAGGTGGGTTTTCTGGCAGGTTTTAATGAGGCAAAGGAACTCAGAGAAGGCTGTTATGTGTTAGAGTGGGCCCGACGGGACAGGAGAACAATAGTACAGCTGGGAGGGAAGGAACAGGGGGAAGAGACAGAGAGTAAGATCTTCCCAATTTGGATAGGAGAATGCAGTTTTAGAATTAGCTATCTTAGGCAATATAACCCACTGAGACCTCATTAAATCATTGCTCTAAACCTAGTTCTGTCTGACCAAATAACAAGTAGATAATGCTTGCTGTTATTCTCATACGCTAGATTTTCACTGCTTCTATTATTTCCTCATTGAACAAATAATTCCTTTATCATGGGTAAGTTGGGATTTATATCCATCCTCACTCAGCTGCACTTCCACTCTGTATTAAATTGCTAATTTATCCTTCACCTTTTGGCATACAGATATTTACTGTTTCTACATAATAATGTACCTCCAGATAAAAGCAAGACAAGTTTCCACACTTCATTTTAGCAGGGCAGTGCTACCAGGAGGGGTGAGCTGGGGATGGTGCTTAGCTGATCTTTTCCATCTCTGATTTCCAAGCCTTGCGTTCATTTGGTACCAATCAAAAAGCTGTAACTTCAGAGAGGATCTGAGTTTTGTTTCTGGAAGGCAATTACAACTGTGAGAAGTGATACTGTTTCTTCAGGTATGCAGGCACTGCCTGCCTCACCAAAGAGACCTCTCAGTCAGTAAGGATACTGGGAACAGCTTTTTTTATAGTGAATGGATGGTAGAAGACAAGAAAGAAAAGAAAACCCTTTTAAAAATCAGGGATTGTAGCTAAAAATAAAATGCATACATTCTCTGAAAGCAAACCTAGACCATCTACAGTGCTAGGGTTGCAAGTGCTCAAAAATAGAACCCACTAAATCAGAGCAGTCTGCTAATCTGTAATAATGTATTTAATGTCAGGAAACCACACAGGAGCATGTATAAACTGGTTTCCTTGTCCCTACCCCTAGCTTTTATTGCATTTAACTTCTCACCTCATTATTTTCTTTTCTCCTCTACCTTTCTTATCTCACAGTTACCATCACAGCCCTGTTCAGAACAAACTTCCGTATGGATTTCCCCTTTGACCTGCAAGAGCTGCCAGCATTTGCTATAATAGGGTAAGTTCCCAGGAAACAGACTGCTTGCTCTACAAAGGTTATAATATGATCTCTGTTAGGAATTCTTCTGCCAAAATGTTATGTACATCACTTTTAGTCACTTTGGTTGTCACAAATAAGGCTTCTATTTGCTGGAATTCTTCCTTCAGAAATGCTGCCCATGTATCACAATGGCTAAGGAAAGAAATATCAGTATTATTAAGGTGTTTGTTATTTCCTTTCCATATATCTTTTTCAGAATTAAGCNAAAAAAAAAAAAAAAGGTAAGACTAACTCGGTCAAAATTCTGGGTATAGATTTACTGAATAGCCCTTTAACTGTTTTGACATTATTCCCAAATGAACTGATCCAACAAGTACAGCCTTTCCACATGACAAAGATGAAACAAAAGGTTTAACCTGAAGTTTCTTTTTCACAAGCTCAGAATGATAATCCTGTTTGAGAGAGGTTGGTATACCCGACATGGTGAAAAGGGTAACCAACCATAATTGGATTCAGTGAGAACAATGGTTAATTTGGAGGAAATGAAAGAATGAACTTTAGAAAAATGAAAATTGGGAAATACTACAGAAAAGAGGAGTTTGGAATTACTGTGAGGAAACATCTTTGGCTAGAGCTTGAGAGAAGCTCCAGGGAAATCACTGCAGAGCAGTAAATAAAGGAATACACTGTAGGAACTAACGCCTGTGTTGGTGTTGTGAACATATTCTGTTGCAAGACTTCCATCCAAGACCAGAAATACATTTCAGGTTTTCCAGCTTCTTCTAGTAGGCTACCTTCCGATTAATTCACTTGAATATGAACTCAAGTGGGAGTTTTTTAAGATATCAGATATATTGAAAAATCTGTGAATACACGGGAGCTTTTGCTAGTAACATGTATTTACTTTGTTCTTCCCCTTAAACAGACTTGCCTAATGAACTTGGGGGAATCTATTGGTTTAGATTGGCAAGAGAAAATGTAATGCTTGTGATTTACAGCTGGTTACTAGAATGCAAAAACTTCTTGTCATCGTGTTTTGGTCAGAGTTGACAGAGTTGACAGAGCTGGCTTTTTTCAGCACTGCACATAGGCTAGGAAAGTAATATATGACAACTGAAAAATGATTTCAAATGCCTGGGTGTCCAACGTGGTATTTAAAATAAAAAACAACCCTAAAGACTTGGGTAGCCTTGGATAAAGTCCTCGTGCCAACTTGGAACACTCCAAATTCTCTTGTCTCAAAGTTGAACTCTCCTTCTAGCCAACACATTTCTTCACTTTCAGGTAGGACAAGCACTATCAACGGGTAGATCTTGTTTTTATGTGTCAGCAAATGTTAATTTGCATAATCTATACAGAAGCAGCACTTCCAGTTTATTGATAAATTGATAAATATGAATGGAGATATCTGTATTTTAATATAAAGTATTATAGGGCAATTCAGTTCACTGTGCAGTCTTTAGGCTTATGTTGCATAAGGGAATGGTCTATTTTAAACACTGTTCTAATCAGTGATGGCTTAAAATATTTAAGATTAATTCACTGGACATGTTTGTCTGTGAAAAGCTTTATATTAAGTTTCAACATATTTCTGTGCAATTTTTAAATAATAAAGCAGGATTATTTTCAACATGCAATGTTTTAAGCATACTAAATTAACCATTGAATGAGATTTGGCAAAAGCATGCACAACAAAGGAAAAGTCCATTAATTTTAGAAATCATTAGAATGAAAATATTAACTGTACACTCAGCATTATGTGGGTTAATTACTTGCCACATAAACTAAGGCTTCCCTTTACCAATTTTAAATGCAGTCTTCTTTTACTCTTCTATTTTTTTTTTAATTTCACCTTTGAGTGTTAGGCCCTAATTATCCAAGTCTCATTAAGCTACAGAGCCTAAAGATCAGGCCAATTCTCAACTAAACTTTTTTTCTTACTTTATTGAGATCAAAAACATAAGCCTAAGTGATTAGGATCATAGAGATTATATAGTTTGCTTTAGGCACAAGAGTTCCTATTACTATTAGTAGTTGTTGAATCAGACTTAAGACTCCCTTCATTTTTACTATTTTCTGTTCCAACCTGATGTTTAAGTTCTGGCAATAGTGGTCTTTGCCCAGTTGCTCTTCATGAGCTCCCACTGAGAACTGTCAGTCTCTTTTTATAGATTATTTTAGATTTTGCCCTCTCAGCAAGAGAAAATTGGAAAATGGTAGTGTATATAACAAAGAGGTCCCAGATAATTTCTCCCCTTTCATCAGGGAGTCAATATCTTCAAATGAGCTGCTGTAGGACTAACCCTCTAGGTGACATTTAAAAGACTTCACGAACAGCTGAAGATGTAAACCACTTAAACTCATTTTCTTGGTTGATGGTTTGTGCATTATCTGCTATTTGGCATGACTTTCATTCTTTTTCTCCATTTTAGCATATGCTCTGGATTCCTTGGAGCCTTTTTTGTTTATCTCAATCGCCAAGTGGTCCTGGGCATCCGACGTCATAAAGCTCTGAGCCAGTTTCTCACCAAACAGTGAGTACTTGTGAAGATATTCTCTTTAGGGACCAGATTCTTACACCCTACTGGTATTGGATAGTAGCAAATGTTTTCTGGGAGATAGTATAACTATTTCAAGTGTAAGATAGTAAAAATATGAGAAACTGCTCCTAAATGAGAGTAAGATCTTTGCAACCATCAAGAGAATTTTTCCTGCACTGCATTTTCTTTTTGATCAGCCTCAATAGTTTCAAATAGCTTCTTGATTTAGAAGGGATACTGTGCAATATTTATTAAGAGGACAAGGCAAACTATTCATTGGAGACAAAATGTTTTTAATTAGAAAGTCAATGATCATGCTTCTTAAAATCATGCTGTTTCTGGTTTGGGTTTTTTTAGGATCTGTGAACAATTCAACATCATTTATATTTCAAGAAAATTAAATACAGCTGAAATCTAACTTTTTTTTTTTTTTAATATACATATTTGGTTTTTAATCAAAGTGCTGGCAAAAAGGTAAGGAATGTGCTGCAGTATTCCAGTTACTGCATACTGATTAATCAAAAGCTGAAACCAAGGTAACCAAATGGTGTGAAATGCAGCATGGAAGAGAAATGCAAAATAAAATAAAAGTCTTGACAATAAAGTTTGTACAGGATGCTGTTTTCCCCTCTCTAGTGAAGTCCTAACCTCCAAAGTTTATAACCTGAACAAGAAATGGTGGTTAGCTGTAAATGTCTGCAATCTGTCTACAGGAAAAGATCTGATGCTATGAGAATTTTTTTAAGTTTAGAGGCATGGAGGACCTTATTTCTTATCAAGGTGCAGACCTGAGCAGAAGAAAACCACTAGATAAATAGAAGTTCAAACTAACTTACTTTTGCAAGTGGAAGAAAAATTATCTTTCTTCATCATACAGCCTTACCCACAAGCAGCAGCGGGGCTATCAAATCAATTTAATAGAGAAGTGAAATAAAGCCTGAAAAGCGTGAATTTACTTTTCACTGATTTCTCAGAATTTTTTAGGTCCTTAGACTGAAACAAATTAAAGGTTATATTTTGTCTTCCTAAGTCTCAGTCAACACTTCCTGTAGGAAACAGTAATTTGCCAGGGGACACATGACAGGATTAGTCCAGCATGTGGAAGCAGTTTAGGCTCGTGTTGCCTTAGTGCTTGTGAAGTGCCACAGTTTACCCAGACACCCATCCTGGGACTGGACACTGCAGTAGGAAAACACAGATGGCTTCAGCCTCTGTCCAGCTGTGCCCCACTAGCCTGGCACTGCTTGACCCACTGGGTAACAAGGACACCTTCCCCAAAATTGTGACAGTCAGCAATTCAATGCAAAGAGAAGCGGTCTTTCCCATAAGAATTAATGCAACAGGGGGTGCCTGCAGAAATGTATGAAAAAACACTACACTTAAATCCACTAGGATGGGATACATTGCATGGGGGGTGAAGAAGCCAGACTGCCACAATCAGGACAAATGGGGAAATTTGACAATAGGTCAACACATCACTGCAAATACACATTTCCCCCACATATTCTAGTTTGTGTATGTTGTACATCCCTCTCTTCCTCCATCCCTCCCATTACATTAATTCTGATGGGAAAAAGGGCTTTGCTGACAGGTGAACTCTATGAATTATCATGATCAGTGGAGCAGGGCATTAAACTGCCAGTAACAGCCCTCCAAAGCAATGGATACAAATACAGAGAGGCTTCACAGAGATAGCACTCGTAGTCCTGAAGTGATGGTGCTTCAAGAACAGAATGTGAGGCTGTATTGTAATATTTCTTTCTTTCTTTACAGCCGACTGATATACCCTGCAGTTATAACCTTCTGTATAGCATCTGTGACATTTCCTCATGGATTTGGCCAGTTCATGGCAGGAGAGGTGAGGCTGGAAAGTGTATTACCAATTCTGTGCAGTTCTGTGGAACATTATCTCCTTATCCTGTGCCCCAGTAACCTTGTGTCATGGAAAAGGGAAGAAAGATATGGAAGGAGTTTGGACTGAGAAGGCACTATTTGATCTCTGCTACTTCCTTCATAGAAAACTTGAAAAAGGTCCACTCTTCTTAGCAAATAATAAGGAAGATGTTACCTCACATGTGAAAGTAGTTATCTTTTCATCTGTTTTAGTAAAGTTCTGTCTCTCTTCCTGAAGATTAAAAATATGAATTAAGTCTCATAGTCATGAATTACCACAGTAAAAATCTCCTCCACTTCCTTGTAACAGAGGTAGAATATTTACTCCATCTAATCTCATGACTCACACCTGGTTTTTTGCCGTTTAGTTGATGCCACGGGAAGCCATCAGCACACTCTTTGATAACTATACCTGGATCAAACACTCTGGGGACACCCAGATCCTAGGGAAATCTGCTGCCTGGATCCATCCTAAAGTCAGCGTCTTCATCATCATCCTGCTCTTCTTCCTCGTGAAGGTAGGAAGCCCAGCTCACCATGACCCTTCTCCACACAGACTGAGTGTCCTTGCCCTTTTGTAAGGCAGTTTGTGAAGTGCCAATGAGGAGTTGCTGGGTATTGAATGAAGCACTACAGCTGCAATGGATTCCCACCTCTTTTGATGTGATGTTTGTCCACCTTGAATGACCAAAATTATTAGGGAATAGTTTCTGTAATTTAGTGGCCTTCTTTTCTCCTCCTCATGCATCCTCCTGAATCACCTTGGGTATCCACTGTATAGTAGGTGCTAGGGAGGACTAAAGCAGGAAAGATTTCTCAACTTCCACAAAAAGAAATACTTGACTAAAAAGCTTTCAGATAATTTGTTTGACCAAAATGAAGTCTGATACAGTCTATTTGATATTCCTGATTTCAGATGGGAGACAAATAGGAATATGCAAGAACAATCTATAGTGGTGTGAGGCTGAAGGATTTGTTAGCAGTACCAAAACTTGACGTAGAAATGCGTCTGGAAACAGCTTTGATCACTTCTCAGAAAGCAATAGCAGATTAAAAGTTCTGAGCTGACATGGTCTGTGGAAGTTGCAACTGTTCAGCCTGTGAAAGGATCAGCTGTGTAACTGACATAGGACAGAGCAAAAAAAAAAGACATTTGAAAGAAGAAAACATGATATTCCAATGTTCAAAATAAAAGTAGCAAGAAGGAGATTTTCCTAAGATGAAAAAAAAAAATATATATATATAAGGATAAAAATATCATAGAATAGATGCTAATTCTTTTATTATTTACTTATTGCAAAGGGGTGGAAGAGCTGAGGCCACCTTGCGATGTCAGTTGAAAATTTCAGTGGATCAAGAATGGCTATCAATGACTGATTGACACAACTGTTTCCACCTAAAGTAAAACACTCTATCAAATTTCTGACAGATTGTAAAGGATTCTCCACCTGTGATATTTCTTATTACAGTGTACCAAGCAGAAAAGGTCTTCCTTACTTGAAGAAAAGAGGAGTGGACTAGATGGTATATCTGTCCTGAGCCCATCCATTTGCCTTTGGGAGAGTGGTATCCTCAGTCACTAGATTCATCATCATTGTCCTACTAACTAAAGGCCTTCTCTATTCACTAGATAACTGCTCTTGATTTTCTTCTGGATGTATTCAGCATTGGGCTCCACCACATAAAGAATAAACTGCTGTTTTGACTCTGGGCAAAGGCTTGGCCTGATTCTCCGTGGCAGCGTAGTCAGATTTCAGCTGTATTTGGCCAGGTTTGGTACTGCAAAGGCAGAGCTTGGTTAGCAGTACTACACCTCAGCAGCTTTATGGTCTCTGTAGCCAGGCTGGGCACAGAGTGGGGCAGCAGGAAATGCTACTGCTGCTCAGTAACAACTGCACCCTCTGCCTCTGTTCTAGTTCTGCATGGCTGTTATTGCCACCACGATGCCAATCCCCTGTGGAGGCTTCATGCCTGTTTTCGTATTGGGTGAGTTTCAATTTTGTGTTGCAGCATATTCACCTAGCAGGTGGAGAGAACAGGAGAGACACTGCCTACACTACCAGCAGGGTTCATCTGGTGTATGAGGAGTCATCACTTGACGTCTATGACACCCTGATTAGCAGCCCATAGACCAGCCTCTGGGTCTCTGCTTTTGACATTTCCTCAACCCCCCAAAACCAAATGCCGAGCAGGAAATCCCTATCCTTTTACATAAGGAAAGCCACACCTGGGGAGATGTGCTGAGCCATGGGCTTCTAATCTCTATGCCTCTTGACTTACAGAGAAACTTTCATCCAATGGTTAATGGTAGCTGCTCCTTTCACGCCTGAAAGCCAGCCAGAAGAGATTACCTCAAAACTAGTACCTGCAATTTAATCTACCACTTACTCCTTTCTTCTGACTGAAATGTGATAACATAAAAAGTTTACTGACTTTTAACTGGTTTTACTTCCAATAACAACAAAAAAACTCTAAAAATAATATGATGCTAATATTAAGAGAGAGAGGCTGTGTTAGACTGAACTATACAAGCTCATGAAGTTAAGCATTAAGTACCCACAACTCTCAAATGAAATAGGGTGCTTTAAGGACCTCTGAGTTCTGGCAGGCAGCAAGTCAACATGAGGCAGTACCATACCCTTGCAGTGATGGAGGCTAACCAACATCCAGGCTGTATTAGGAAAATACCTAGACAGCAATGCAAAGAAATTGTTTGTTTCTGTGCATTCAGCATTTTGGATACAATTCTGGAACACTGTGCCACTTTGTGTGCACCAATCCAAGAGATCTTTGCAGACTTGTGAAACCTGTCTGAACAAGACATAGGTGACTCCATCTCACTTTGAAATGAGCCCTTTTCTGAGCAGAGGTCTAAACAAGACTTCCAGAAGTCCCTTCTCACCTAAACTTTTCTGTAAGCTGTGATTCTAATGTTTGGACATTCATAGGATGTGAGTCTAAAGGGCCTCAGCTGTGATCTGGACTGACATAGTACACAGTCTGAAAATACGTCCTCCTGCCTGGGATTCACAGGTACTGCTGTGCCTGGTGAACCCAAGTGAATGAATGAGGGGTCAACTGTATTTACCTATCTTAGTACCCTTTTTTTCCTCCTGGAGTCTAACTTCTGTATTTTGCAACTGAGAACTACTCTTCAGTCCCTAGTGTCATTTTAATGTAAGTTTTGGCTTCGTTTCTGTTAGAAAATATCCAAGTGATGGCACAGCACAGACTGGATGTTCCTTAAGTGTTAATCCCATAACTGTCAGTGATATTTTCCAGGTGCTGCATTTGGACGTCTCATTGGGGAAATCATGGCATCACTTTTTCCCAACGGGATCCTCTTTGATGACATTCTTTACCAAATCTTACCTGGAGGGTATGCTGTCATTGGTGAGCCTCCATGTCTTCCTTCCTCCTCACCTGGTCCCGCTGCTGTAATTTCCATATAGACACGCTGTTACTATATGACTCATCTTCTCTCCCTCTTCCTTCTCCTACCTGGGAAAGGTGCAGCAGCTCTGACAGGAGCGGTGAGCCACACTGTCTCCACCGCTGTCATCTGCTTTGAGCTGACGGGCCAGATCTCTCACATCCTGCCCATGATGGTGGCTGTCATTCTCGCCAACATGGTGGCCCAGAGCTTGCAGCCCAGCCTCTATGACAGCATCATCCAGGTGAAGAAGTTGCCCTACCTGCCAGACCTGGGCTGGAATCACATAAGGTATAGCAGCAACACAGAGATGGGGACGGGGAGCGGCAAAGAAATAAAGCAGGACACGGTTAAGACCACAGGGGGAATAAAAGGTTAGGAAAAGAGTTCAGAACTACAAAGGAATTAAGAAGGCAGAATAGGCCTGCAGTAAGAAAAAACAAGTATTGGAGTAGAATTAGGTTTCGTACACAAAAATGGAGAAAAGTCCTCTTCACTGAAAGTACAACTTTGAATGTCCTGCAATGTTACTGAATTTGTATTAATATTGCCAAATTGCTTCAGCTTAAAAATTTACAAATCAGTGGTCTCATTTATCTAAATTCAGTGGGGTTTACGCATTTTTCTCCATCAAATGTTTGCAATACTTTATTTGGATATTTTGCATGAAGCCAAATTCAGTTATTCCTATATATGTCTTCCTCTCTCTATTATGTATCACATACATGTATGTATATAAAAACCATCTACACATATATGTATACATGTGTGTATTTTATGGTGAGGGGTAACAGAGCGGAATACAACTGTAATGGAAATCCAGTTAATCTCTTTTTATCCTCTTGGAAAGTCCTCTGGTTACTCTCACAGAAAATCACTTGGTAGCTGTATTTTGAACATTTTTTAAAGATGTGGTCATTTCTATATTTCCTTAGGGAATTTATCTACTTGACATTTTTAATATGCTAACTCTTCCTCTTATCATCCATAAATTCACAGCAAGTACAATATCTTTGTTGAGGATATTATGGTCCAAGACGTGAAATTTGTTTCCTCCAACTGTAAATACCGAGACTTGCAAGAGGTACTCCAAAGCACAACAGTGAAATCTTTGCCTTTGGTGGACTCACCAGGTAAGCAATGTGGAGAAACTGGTCTTTCCTGAAGACTGTCTCAGCTTGGAGAAACTAGCTTTCAAATTACATGGTGCAAAGCAGGAACTACAGCAGCAGACCTACCACTTAAAAAAAATAAATCCTAAAAATCTCCCGCTGTGGATGATGTATAGCAGAAGGCTGTTTCAGCTGGCCAGACAGGTAAGCTGGAGTGTGGGTGCTGGAGCAGATCCAGCACGTAAGGGAGGTGTGTGGGAAGTCTGTAGACTGGACTGTGACAACAGGGCCCTCCTGGGATCCTGCATGAGCCAAGAGGAAGCATGGGGTGGCATAGCTCAGGATGGTGAGCTCCCTTCCCACAGCCCCACAGCCTAGGAGCCACCACAGGCCTGGTCCATGACTCCAGATGGAACAGGCCCAAGCACTTGGAAGAGGCAGGAAGGAGGAAGGGGCGATGTGTGGAAGGGGACCTTCAAAACCTTGAGGTGGCTCAATGGCTTCCCTGCTCCGTGTTGTGCAGAGACCATGATCCTCCTGGGGTCTGTGGAGCGGTCGGAGCTGCAGGCTCTCCTCCAAACACACATCAGCCCAGAGCGGCGGCGGCTCCTCAACAGAGAGATGCAGCAGAAGCTGAATGAGGCACCCTACGATGGGCCCTGGGCAAACCTGCCAAAGCTGAAGCACGAATCTTTTGCTTACGTCGATGAGGATGAGGATACAGATGAGAAGGGAGAGGTGAGGGAGAGAAGTGGGCAGACTGCAAGGCAGAGACTGCTTAAGAAGCAGTTATGCATTTGTGGAGGCTGAGAAATAAATGGCATTAAGGTGGACTTTATTTTCTCTCCTTTCCGTAACAGCTGCCTCGGGCCCCAAGTCCCACTCCCAGTTACCCAGAGGAGCCGAATGGCCCGACAAGTCCTCTTAAACAAATGCCTGAAACATTGGAGCCCCAGCAACACTCAGGTATGGTAACTTCTGTCATGGCTCAACCACATCCTAGCCAGTCTGGGGAAGCATTCATGCTGACTGTGTGTACCTGCCTGTGTGAGGTGCTGGTTTTCCAGAGACTGAGAGAAGGAGCTTTCTCTGCTGTTCCTGAATGAAAGACACTTTGTTAGTGCACCTCAACATCAGTGTGATGTACCTGGAAATACCTTTTGTTATGATCCCTCAGAGAGCATGGCAAAAGTAGGCCCACTAAGAATGGTCCGTCTCCCCACTCCATTCTTTCCAATAACAGCTCCTTGGAAATTTTCTGTAGTCTGCATGGAAGGGTCCCATCTCTTGGCTCCTTCACCACATGAATGAATCTCCCTGGGGAAAGCAGCCTGAGAGCTAAACATCTGTACTCAGTTTTTGAGCTTAGGCTGTTGCTCAGCCATCTCCAAAACTGAAAGGCTCCTCCCCTGGACACGCATCTCCTTGATTCAGCTGCATTAGTGTGATGGACAAACACTGATGCATTGTGTTCTTTTGTGTCACACCCCAGCCTGTATTAGCTTTGCTTTCAAGACTGTACTCACAACTCATTTCTGATTCATTTGTCATGTATATTTGATGCAGAATGGTGGGTTGCTTTTATCCTTTATGCATCCTGAAATATGCAGAGTGAGTAAGCACAGAGATGTAGCTCAGTCTTGAAAATGAATACAGAGGATAAGGCTTAGCTTGTGCTTTTAGGCAACCAAACATTACATGTAATACATCATATAGCACATTCTGGTTCATTAACATCCCTCATGTATGACTAAACCTCTAAGGCATAGAAAAATCCACTTTATGCTTCCAGAGCAGTGTAGTGGTGGGGCAGCCATCCACCTATCTTGCCAAAGCAGAAAAATAGCCACATATGAAAACAAGGACAGTGTGTGAAACGTTTTATGTGAAGCTAGAACTGAGTGACCCAGGAATGACAAGAGGAAGTGGAACAGGAGTGAATTCATGAGGATTCCCCCTTTTTTTTTTTTTTTTTTTAAGTTTGGCTCACAGCTATCATTGTGTCTGACCAAACTTCATCCACAGCCTTGTTAACAACAGCACCAGGCTCTGTCTCCTCCTCCTTGCTAACTTCCTGCCTGGGAGTATAATTCTGGTCTTTTCTATTCCCATCATTCTACTGCTGGCAGAACCCATGGACTCCTCACCCCTTGGCACCTGTCACATCCAGTTTGTTGATATGCTTTGTTGCATGGGAATATTCATTCTGTAATGTCCCAGACACCATCTTACAACTGAATGCCAGATTGTGACTGGCTCAGCTCTATTGTGTCCCTCATAGTATTTCCCAGCCTGCCCTGGGTAAGAGCATGGGGATCGGTGTGGGGCTTTGTACTTTTGTCTCTCACTTGTTCTTTTCTCTTATCCATGTGTTTGTTCTCATCCTTCAGGCAGTTTCAGGAGTCTGAGGCAACTGATCCAGCAGCTCTTGTGCCATTGCAGCCGTCCACATGAGACAGAGAACACCATCCAGGTTAGGGCTACAGAGAGCCTGGTAGTACCCTGAAGAAGGAGGGGAATGCAATGGAAATAGAAACTCCTGCTCGAGACATTCAGCATTTGGCTAAAGCATGGACACAGTAATGGTCCTGAACTCTGACAGCATCAGTGGGGAACTCCCTCCAAGGAGAAAGAGTGTGATTGCTGTAAAGGAGTATGCATCTTCCTAAAGAGTCACCTGTGCTCAGGTGTCAGGCTACCATCATGACTGAGTTTGAGCTCTTTCTTTTCTCAGTGAAAAAAATTAATGATATTTTGGCTAACCTGCACCAGAGTGCAGTTCTATTCCATTTGGCAAACAGTTTTGGACAGATGGAGAAAAATGAAAAAAAATGCTTTTGGCTCTTGCCATGTTAAACGCCCTTGGTTATCTGACACATCTGCACAGGGTTTGAGGGTAGCAGACAGAGCCTTTGGGAGACCCATCCACTCCAGGACAGTGGTTGGACCCCATGTGGGATATCCTGAGAGCATCTAGATCAGTATTAGATGGCCATGTTTAGGCACCTGAATTGCTCCACCAGAACTCCATGGTGAATTGTCATTGGCAAGGGAAGCACAGCAAGGGCAGAGTGCACCGTATAATGGATGAGTATCAAGAAAATCTAAGCACTTGGTAATACATTATTTGGAACAAAAAGGGGACCACATGGTGTGAAGAGGCTGTGCAAATTCTCCTTTTCTGTACTCTGTGAAACTGTGAGTTCTTTAGCTGTCCTGAACAGTGTTTTCTCCTACAGGAGCAAGTGGAAGTGACTGAGACAATGACACCAGAAGAGGTAAGACCAGGTGCAAAAAGGCAGTGAGATCATGTGAAGGCTTCTTTTACCCATTTCCTACCACTTGCAACACCCAGGAACCTCAGTGACTACCACATAAAGCCATAGCCAAAGTAATTTTCTTCTTGGAGTGGCACAGTAGGCAAGTCTCACCCATAAGAGAAGAGACTGGCTAGATGTGCTAGTAAGACTCTGACTAATCTGATCTGGCTTTGAATTCAGCCCTGCTGCAGCAGTGTTTTGGACTAGAGACCTCCACAGATGCCCCCTCATCTAAGTCTTTCTGTGGGCCCACGTTGTTCCTTCATTTCTTACACAAATGATAATTATCTTGCAACAAGGGGAAGATGCACTCAGAAAGGAAAGCTAAAGATGCTCACTCCGTCTTTAAGAAGTAAGAAGCAAAACCCCATCTTCTCAGAAAACCTGTGAATCGCCCTGTTTGCACAGGGACCTGACATCTGGGCAAGAAAGGGATGAGAAACCTGAGGGGTGAGATAAAATGGGCAAGAAGAATGATGTACATAGGAAGGAAGCAGCATTAACAGGAGGAGGGAACTGGTTTGGGTACACAAGACAGCAATGCTGCCGGTAGCTGTAAGAGTGATTCCTCTTCTTTCCTGTGTCAGATAGATGCTTGGGAACAGGAGGAGCTGAACAAGAACGTGTGCTTTGACAGCTGCCGCGTAGATCCCTCCCCTTTCCAACTGGTGGAGAGAACTTCCCTGCACAAGGTGAGTGAAGATGTCTCCCTGAGGCTTACAGCATTTTTCTCCACTCTGTCATTCCAAGTCCAGTCTACCACTTATTTCTTCTCCTTGTCTTCACCTACAACTACTATCACCAGCCACTTTCACATCCAGCTACAGAAATGAGCTTGTTCCTGTAATCTTCTGTGTATCCCTCCAGTCTCCTGCAAAATGGAAGGCTTTGTGATAAGAAGCCTGAGTGCATTTCTTAAAAAGGCTTTTGGACAAAAACAATCTGCTACATTAACAGTAGCATTGCTGCTGGGGCATTTCACTGAGATTTACACTCTGCCCTGTCAGTGTGCAGCACTGGAAGGAGCACTCCTGGATTTCTCAGGGTGTTTCTGTCTGGGTGTAGAGTCTGCCTGTGTCATAGGCTCTTCATTGGACTGAAGCACAGGGAAAGAGGAAGCTGGATCACGCAACACCTAGAGTCAGCATAGGATGGCTGGGGATTAAAGCAATCATTGTATGTCACGAGGAAGATAGGACTGGGCTTTTACTCAGTGGAAACAGAAAGCAGTCTACTGAAGCAAAAGTGCACAGTGCATGCTTTTATCAATACTCATTTAATGTGTCTGGTCAGCATAGGCCCTGCACTAAATTAATAAATTACTGTTAAGATCTCAGCCATGAGCAAAACAAGAACAGGTTAGCATATAGTTCAGATGAGTTTTCTGAAGGGGTGACTGAAGTCATCTGAAAACCACTAGCATTTATCTTTGAGAATATAGGCTTACAAAAAATTCTACCTGAGGGCTTCACGGGGAAAGCTTTGTACTTGTCATACAAAAGAGCAACAGACAAACCAGCTCAACTTGGCTGCATAAAAAAACCCCAGGAATAAATAATCAAACTATATGAAGTATGCAGAGTTAGAGCTAAATGTGAGACTACTGACAATGAAAAAAAAATCACAGTTTATATTGACCGAATTATATTTAACCAGTCTGTTTTTCTTTTACATTACAATAAAATGTTTTGTTCTTGAGGAATCAGATTCTTCCTAGTTTACACTTGAACATGACATTCAATGTCTCATATGATGCTAAAAAAAAAAGGTCAAACACTACCTGTGACAGAATGATCTCATGTAAGGCCACAGGTAGAGTCCGGCTAGAGTTCAGCTTCAAGAACTTGGAGGTTGGAAATACACCAAAGATGAGCACTGAGAATGTGGAAAGTTTTAGAAATCCAGATCTGTGAATAATAGTAAAATAATGGGGTATATTTAGGCTGAAGAAAAGAAGACTGATAGCAGTGTGGTATCTGTCCTTTCAAGGAGACTTTGTAAGAGAAAGGGAATAACTTGTTCTCAGTGTTCTCACTGCACTGGATAAGCAGCAACAAGCTTAAGTTTTCACAGAAAACATTCTGGGACAGGAAAAAAGAAATCCTCTATTGTTCAGGAAAGCACTGGAATAAATAACCTAAGCAGTTTTTGACTTTACATATTACCGGTAGTTCAGTTTCCAGCACCAAAATGAAACAGGATCTGCACAAGTGTCCAAATGCACAACACAGGGTGTTGCATGTGAATCTCCACCAGATGCAGGATGAGAATGACCTTGAGACCGTGCTCTCCATCATCAGCACACTCCCAACTACAGCTGCACAGCAGAAGGAGCAAAGGGTAGCATTTAGCAGATACAAAAGGGGAAGAAGGGAAGATGTAATTTCTCACTGGAATAACTGCACAAAAAATTTGTGTCTTCGTGATTTCCATTTCTAAATCCTGGGTCCCAGCTCTAGCACCAAATACCACATCACCAGTTTCCAAAGTCCCTGAAATGGTCTTCTGTGGTTTTGCTCCTAGACACACACATTGTTCTCACTACTGGGCCTCAGCCATGCCTACGTAACCAGCATGGGGAAGCTGAGGGGAGTGCTGGCTTTGGAAGAGGTGAGTACAGAGCATTTGCCATCCTCTTAAATAGCTGCAAGTGTCCTGTGGATCACTGCAGTAACTCACGGGTGCTGCAAGTTCCAGCTGGGAATATATATAACTGCAAGTGCTGAATTTTCAATCCAGTGTTGAATTCTGAGTCAGCTCTTTGGAAGCCATGGAGAGGAATGGATGACTGCATTTCAGAGGAGGCAGCAGGTGTTGTTTACAGGGATGTTAGAAGGTTCATCTTTTTCATGAGCCTAGGGCTCTTAACTGAGGCTTAATAGCCACTCTCAACTGAATGGCTGTTACTGTTTCTGAAAGGGATGTGGAATTGTTTATTTACCATGGAATTTTTCATTACATCACCAGTGTAAAAGACTATCTCCAGAGACAGTGCTGTGACTATTTGTGGTCCCTTTACCCTGGGGAGTAGATGAAGTCCTGCTGGGTAGGGCTAGGCCAGCCTCCCTTTCATGATTTTTTTTTTCTCTGAAATTTTCCTCTCTTTCCAGCTCCAGAAGGCAATAGAGGGTTCCACCCGCTCTGGGGTTCGTCTCCGACCACCCCTTGCCAGCTTCCGCGACATCAACCGGACCTCCATCACCACCAAGGTGGGGCAGGGCCCTCAGGCGTGGGGCCGGGAAGAGAACGGCGCGGTGGCAGCACAGCAAGCAGCAAACCTGGGCACCGAGAGCCCTCTGCCTCCCTGCTCACACTCCCCCCAGCCCTCACACTCACAGGAAGAGGGGGAAGTCCCCAGCTCCGCCTACGCCACGGATACCGAGTTGGAAGAGATGGAGCTGACAGGGCCAGTGGCTGAAAACATCTCAGACATCCTCAAGGACATAAACCTACGCACCACTGACCTGGATGAAGATGAGGATGAGGATGAGGATGTTCCCTTATAGCTGGTGTGAGGGTAGTAGTCCATCACACTCTTCAGTGAGCCAGTCTTCTTGTGTTTGCTCCTCAAAGAGAAGCTTTTGGATGTTCTTTGCAATCCCCACAGAGGAGCGATTCGGCTGGGAGGAGGGACATCAGCCTGACCCTTTCCTCTGCTGCTCTCTCTCTCTGTGCAGACTGTTCGGCTGCTGGACTACTGGGGCGTGTGCAGGTGTCAGATGTGCACTGCAAGGTGCCTGAGTGCAGGCTTACAGTGCTCGGGCTCCTGCCACGGCAGAGCAGGCTGTAACAGGACACGGGTACTGCTGGACACAGCCAGGATGCTCTGGGTCAATCTGCCACGTGGAAAGCGGAGGAGGGTCAGTTCTCACTGGCCACTGGTGCCGTCCTTCCAGTCCCACCAGGCCTGCACGCAGCAGTGTAACACAGCCAGACCTCCAGCCTAGAAGCATACTGCTGCTTCTGACTGCCACCCTGTGCGTGTTGCTGCAGCTCCTTTTCACTGGCTCTTATCTTGCACCCTCCCCAAACATTCCCACGGAGAACATTTTTATTCTTTCTCAATTTTTACTCTGGGATTTTCCTGGATGGGGATACAGTTAGGAGCTTCTCCTCTGTCCTATAGCTGAGCCATGCCCTAAAAACAGATGGGAGGAAAATATTTGGTATATGTCTCATGTCTTGAATTCAGCCAAGGCTTTAGAAAACACTGGAAGGGAGGAGAAAAGCTTCTTTGTTTTCCCATCATCTCTGGAATTTTAAAACAGAATGGCAAAATTTTAAGTGAGGGCACCCTTAGTGCTGGGGGAAGAAGAGTGAAACAGCATATATGTACCTATATTTCAAATAACTGTGTTTGTCTCTCTGAATCATTGTTCACAATTTTCCACAGTTATAGTCTTAAAATATAAGAACTCAAGAAAAAAAGTAATTATGGAGTGTTAGCAGGCTGCCAAGAAATACAGCAGAGAGAAAGTGTATTTTCTACACTTTGAAAACAGGTTTCTTTCTGAAAACTCCTGCTCTCTTTCCTGGTAATTCTACCCTGCCTACTTTCCACATATTTCTGCATACCTCAGATCTGAGAATTCCAGCTCTCATTTTTGCCAGCTTGTCTCTGTTGTGACTAACAGCAGAGACCTCAACCCTTGTCTGCAGCATCCCTCTCTATTCCAGTTCTAAATCTGGAGCAGATCTGCATCTTGCAAAGAGATGTCTTGTCAGTTCGTGTCATGCATGCAAAACCTTGGCATCCAAAGATGCTGCTTTGCTTAATTCACCGCTCTTGTGAGGTTTTCTCAGTAAACAGGCAAAACCAAATTCTGTGTATTCTGCAGCTCCTTCTAACAGTCCACATCTCTTTTTACCATATTTTTGGTGTCTTGTGGCACTCAGATGCAGTCCCCAAGCAGCCTATTAGATGTGTTTCCACCCATCAGCAACAGAGAAGAAATCCAGGTTCTGAAAATACGTTCCTGGGGGTATTCTCATTCCCTTTCCTGATATTGGTAAAGCATTATCTAACTTAGAGTGACCAATTTCACTTTAACATGTAGTTTTCCATAAGCTGTCTCAGGAGCCAGTAAAAAATATCATTACTTCTAACCCAGTCACCAAAGGAAAATTCCCTCCTGGCTTTAATTCCAAGGATTGACCTTGCACCAATTCCTCTCTAATGATGCTTATGGGTGGGAGAGTCTGTGACAAGCTTGTAGTAGAAGGAAATCTTCCCTGCTGGTCTCTTGGAGAGGGAGAAATTTATTTCTGCTGTCTGGAATTCAGAGCCCACCAGGTCTATTCTGTTTTTGGCACATAATCCCCCTTTATGAGCTAACTGGGGACAACCTTAACGATCTTCTGTCCTCTGGGAGCCATCCTGTCCTTGTGAGGAGACAGTGGTGATCTGAGGGCAAGTCTCTTGCACACGACAGCTGCTTGCCTCCACCAGAGGGGCACGTTTGTGTCTGCCAGGCATCAGCACAGCCTCCCCACCACCTTTGTGTCACCTTCCCCTGCCTGCAGGGAAGAGGCAAAACAACTGCTTCTTTTTTTTTTCTCAGGGAACTGTGATAGTTCCTTATATAAGCGGAGGAGAAAGGACTCTCCTTTTACAAAAGCATAAATATTCCGTGAGTGACAACACTGAGACCAAATCTGATCTGAGGGTCCAAGCACACCCAAGAAGGATGAGTTTCCCCAAGTCATCCCCAGCCTTACTGTGCAGACTTATATTTTACAGCTTAACCACACGCTTCCACTGAGACAAATAAGACAAGGAGAAACTTCGAGGCTGGAGTCAGTGCACCTCCCCCTCCTCTCTCCTGAATACAGATATATGCTCTGCTTCAGCCCCACACTTCTCCTACAGTGTGTTACAGAAGAACTGGGATGTGACTGGCTGAGAAAGCAGATGGGAGTCTAAATCAAAGCCAGCGAGCGTGTGAGTCATGACAGACAGATTGTGAGCTGGGGGAGATGAAGCTGGAACAAAAATGATGCACATGGAGAGGCTTGGGGAGCTCGGAGTGAAACACTGGCTAACCTGGAAAGCTTCTTGAGGCTCGTCGCTTGAGATTGCAAGAGAACACACGTGTACCCACACAGGCACACACAGGTATCTCTCCATTCCTATTGCCTCTAGCCGTCCCTGGGTTACTGTGAGCAGCTGGATTGCTCTCTAGTGGGGCAGCTGAAAGGTGGGTGAAACTGCTGCTCTTTGTAGACACCACTCAAGATCTATGCCAAGTATTGCCTCCACCCATGGAACAGAAGCAGCAGTCATCTGCACAATTTTCTCACCTGTATTCATACATGAAAATGCATAGGGAGCCAGGGTGGGACAAAAAACACTTTGCAAAGATGGTTTGCAGAGGCAAAGTTGTTCCCACAGGCAAAGTTGTTTCCATTTTCATCTTATCAAGAAAATCTTCCCTAACCTGATGCCAAGTACATTTACAGATGCAGAATGTGCAGTAAAATAATACTAAACCTACTTTTGTCAAGGAAAAAAAAAGCTTGTGCCCGCCCAGACTACCCCACTACACCCCCTCAAAGTTTAAACTTGAAGCCTTTGCAGCAAACAAATTCACACTGATCTGTCACTCTAAAACCTGCATTTCCCATCCTATCCAAATAGCACAGACTTGATTACCTACAGTGAAAAAGCATTTTTTCCCAACCCAAAATATCCCCAGAATTTGTATTAGCTGTGACGCCTTCCCATCCAGATAGAAATTCATATCTAGCAAAAAACTGAACTCTTCCTTTCACATGGCACTTAAGGGTGAAAGCAGAAGTCTTGTTTTTAAATGCATCAATATAAAGAATGGAAAAAATAGGGAAGACTTAAGGTTGGTAAGAAAACAAGTAGGGCTTTAGGTAGGTATGACAAGGCTAAGAGACTTGATCATGAGCCAAATAAAGGAGAAAACACATGGAGATAGACTACTGAACAAGAGAAATCTGCCTCAGCAAAGTAAAGTTTTTGGTTGCCAAATTATTTGAAACTGAAAAAAATTCTAGTTTTCTAAGTCTGTGGAGAAAAACAATTAGTACAGGCAGAAATAGAGAGACAGAGTCCATAAAAATAACATCCCTGTTCTCTCCAGTTATGCAAATACTATATAGAAGTGTGTCTCTGGTGGCCAAAGAGTACAAGACCAGCAATAACCAGCTGAGCAAGTAAAGATCCCTCTTTGCCAAACTAATCCAAACCCAGGAAGGGTATAATTAAAAACACACTATTAAAAATATGGTCACAGCAAGCACTAAGTTGTTCACGGCCACATAAGCAGACATCTGGGCACAGCTCTCATAAAAGTTTAATCAACGCTGGAGACCAATAATTAAAATTTACACATAAAAGCCATGCCTGAGCATTAGGGTTAGGGTCTTAAGACATGTGATGCAAAACCTTTTAATGCTGTATTTGTGGGAGACAAGCTTAAACTGGTCATGACTGTGAGCCACAGGCTATTCTTGTGTCCTCCCCCTGCCCCTGGCCAGACAACCCTGTGCATGTGCACTCAGGCACACACACAAACATTACCTCTGTCAAATCATGGCTGTGCAGCAGCAGAAAACTCTACAACTCAGTTTCCTGTGCCTTGAGCCACTTCTCTCCTTCCCTCAGCTTGCTGGACATCACCAAGTCCCAGTGCAGCCTCATGGTAAGGCAAACAACTAGACACTGCTATGGACACTGCTGGGATTACTGTGATGACTAAATGAGGTAAAGTCTCACCCAAATCTATTACTAGTTCAAGCACTGGCCTTTCAAATGAGCACTTGCTCCCATCCCAGCTTTTTTTAGTGTGCTGCTAGGGCAAACATCTTGTGCTGTGTGGTAAAACCCGTTACTGAAACATATCTAGCCACCTTGAAGAATTGCATCTGATATGGAGGACAATGTCCAGCTGAGGAAAAGTCCAGTAGCAAATTCATAAAGGAAACAGAATGTAGAGAAATGAAAATGTGAATTGCCTACTTTATAGGAACAACGATCTAAGTACTGCTAGTATCTGACTACTTACTGAATGGCTAGTCAGTTTGAAGAACAGAAGGTAAACCTACAAGGCATACTGAGATATACTCAGAATTTAATTAATATAAACTTAAGTTAGAAGCTTTCCAGTTTTCTCCACACAGAAACAAATGCAAAAGGCAGTAATGGAAGGTTTATGAGAAATACATTCGAAAGAAAAAAAAAATCTCCTTTTCCCTCCTCTTCAAACTTCTATAGTGCACTTAAGCAAATGGGCTGTGAAAAGAAATGGGAGCTGAGATGGCTGCATTATGACCAAACATGTCACAGAATCCTATGCTTAACTCAAATCTGCAATTTCTCTGGCACAGAAGATGGGATCTGTCTGAGGAACCATGCAGAAAGTACCCCTGCAGCCAGAAAAGTGCAGGTCCAGTGAGGTGTGCAGCAAGAATGCTCTTATGCCCCTTTTAGATACTGTCTTCATTAATCACTTAGAAGTGACATATGAGAAATTATAAAACAGTAACATGAGAGAAACATATGGCAGGTTTGCCATCTAGTCTAAACAGAGAAATAAGCAGAAAGTGGAAATGAGAGCCTCAGGCAGATACCAGAGAATGAGGTTTGTGCTGGGGCTAAGCAGCTAAATCCAGAGGAGATGAACTTAACTGAGGGGTAAGTCTAGCCTAGAATGATGACAAAAGAGTTCTATTAGGGGAAGCACTCAGCAGCTGGACATCTCCTTTGCAGCATAATGTGAAATTAAGAAAAAAAGACATTTTTCCTATGCAGAGGTATGACTTCCAGGCCCAGAGACATTTTGTTTTCCCAGGGACTCAACTCTTAAACATATGTGGAGTAACGGACTTCATTTGACACACTACATTTCAGAAAGAAAACAGTGACAGCTTAGACACCATTCAGAAAAGAAAAATGACAACAACAACAACAAGCCCAACCAAACAAAAGCCATAACAAAAAAAATCCCACCAAACAAAGAAAAAACAAGAAGAAAAAAAGCACCAAACAACTAAAAAACCCCAAAAACAAAAACCACACACAAACCCAGGAGAGAGTACAGGGAGGACTTACAAGGACTGACAAAAAAAATTTAAAAATTAAAAGGGAGCTCAAAAAACAACCAACCAAAAACCTAAAGGACTTGAGTAAGTGTGTTTTCTGCAAGTCACAATTAATTATATGAACACAGTTATGTGGACATACATACCGAGTGGTGGGTGGCAATCTATTCAGTAGCAAAAGCAGGTAAACTGGAAAGAAGCAAATTAACTTCAAATAGAAAACAGAAAGCAAAGGTCAGTCAAATAACCCTGGTTGTAAAATATGCTGTGCCTTAAGCAGGGAAAGAGACACTGCTTAGCTCCTGGAAGAGACAGAGGTTGAAAAGCACAAGTATCTCAACAAGGAAATAATACCTTTTATGGCTAGAATTTAAAAGTCTCATATGGGAAACAAACAGCTACTGGGTCTGCCTAATGTCCTACATCAGAAGCAGATGACACAACAATGTTAGGAGTGCAGAGATGTTTCTTTCCCTCTGGGTCGACCGATTCCCCAATCTGCTACGAGGACAGCAGGCTGAGAAACATTTAAATCTGAAATGTGAACCCAGAGTCGTGCTACCCAATGTCAGTGCCTTTTACAGCCTAACCATCAGATGCCTTTCTGTGTCCTGTCCTAACGGGCTGTTGTGAAATTTCTGTCCAACTCTGTGCCAGATGTGTCTGCATCTCACCGGTGTTGGGACAAAAAGTTGTATGTATCACCTGGAAAATGCTTATTCAGTAGATCAGGAAAACTCACTCTGTGCTAAACTAGAGGATTCTGTTGATGTGATGCTTTCTGTCCTCAAATCTGGCCTAGGATTGTTGCCCTGGTAGTCACAGACACACATTGCCCTGTATAGCCAAACATGCGATGTTCTTTCTAAATGAGAAATCAGGTATTTCCTACTCCGGGGTGCTTCTCCAAGCCACCATGGATCCTTTTCATTGTGCTCCATCAGACTATCTCCTTGAAACCCACCCCCTCTTCCTAGGATCCTCCTTCCTCAGACGCAAGTCCCCTGGAACCAGTCCCACAGAAATAAAACACTTCCACCAGCCAGGAGGGCAAGACCACATTCTGTTTAATAACAACTCCATAAAGGACTGTACATGCTATTTTGAGCTACCTCCCCTCCTTTACTGTGGTTGCTGCCACGTACAGGCATGGAGGTATGTAGTGCCATATAGTGCTCTAAGTCTATATGTAATGTGTGCACATGTATGCAGGTGGTTGCACATGTATGTATTTATATATAGCTTTGTAGAAGTGTTATCTCCTAAGTCACATTATCAAAACATGCGAAGTATATCCAACAAAAATTTTCAGGCAAACATGTTTTGGAGCTGGAAGACCAAAGGCAAATCAGATTCATTTTAGTTATTAAGGGCTAGTGTGGGGCAATGTAAGGATGAAACCTTTCAGTAGGGGGTACCTTTCCCTTTTTGTTTTACTTCCGTTCAGTACTTTCTCCTCAAACATCAGTGCACCTCCATAAACACTAGCTTAAAAGGATACAAATAGTCACCATGCAGCCTCCCCACGACAGAAAACACATACAGGCTTGGGGGAAGTCCTTAAAAACTGCTTTGCAGCAACCTCCGTTGTCCCATACGCTTATGCTAAATTAGTTTCAGATACTGAGAATACAACATTTGAAGACCCAAACCTTTAGTTATTTTTACACATGCTTCAGGAATCCATCCCACATGCCACCCTTGAAACTCCCATCCACCACCCCTGCACCTCCCAAATCTTCTGCCTGTACCCACCCACATCTGAAAAGAGCCGGAACAAGAGAAATCCTGTTCCCTGTAAAATTACTTTTGAGTCCCAATTTTATAGTCTAGGGAATCCCAGAGACCTCCAATCATGCACAACATCCACAAATCAGAGAAGAAAAATTAAAGCCAAACAAGAATATATACCTGAAAAACAGCTTTTGGCTTGCTATGTTGCTCAAGCATGCAGTATCTGAAAAGAAGGGAAGTCCACCTACACTTGCCTCATGGGAACATGGCAGAGCTCTGGAAGAGGGTTCTTAACCTTTTGGCCTCCAATCCAACCATGACTGGATTTGCATGCCCAATGAAAATGAATCCAGAAGGCCAATGAATCTGGACTACATGCCTTTATCTTATTAGAAGCAAATCTTGATGCACAATCTTGTTTCCACAATGGAGAAAAGCCTTTTTAGATGTTTTTGTCTTGCAAGCATGGACATTTGATCCCTTAAGGGAAATCAAAAACAAGACTAGGTTTCAGAGGGCGTTTAAAATGTCCCCAGCTGAAAGAGATGAAGAAGATCCTAGCAGGAGTATTCTTTCCACAGAACACTGCAACCCCTCTCTTCCCAGAAGACAGCAGCTACTACACATCAGTAGGTAAGTCCTGCCCATGGCAGAGGGGTTGGACTTGATGATCTCTAAGGTCCCTTCCAACCACTCTGTGATTCTGTGGTATCTGCACTGAGGACATTCTTAAACAAGTTTTTACAATTTTAGTAAACATGGTCTTTCTCAGAATCACAGCCTGACTAAATTTTTCCTCTTCCAACAATGTGTATCTGCACTGGAAAAACACACCATATATTTCTTTTCTTTTGTACAGACCAACACTGACAATCGTAGAGCTTGTCTTCATTTCCAAGGGAAAAGTAATGCTTTGATCCACCTGTGCTGGGGAAGAATGTCAGTACAAGGATGTAAATAGACCCTGATGTTCCCAGTGCAGATCTTCCACGTCCATTTGTTAACACAATAACCCTCGTGTCTTACCCCAGTCAATCCATGGAGCTGGTTGTGCTGCTGAGAGAGCACACTGTCCCCAGGCTCTGTGACATAATTCTGAGACAGAGAGAGACACTGATCTGGCACAGAAGTCCAGCTCTTCTGCTTCTGCACAGGTTCACTACTACTTAGCCTGGGAAAAGCCTATGGTACAAAAGAGGCACCTGACAGTGACTTTACAGCTTGCAATCATGTTTGAGACTGTGCTTTAATGACTGTAGGCTGTCCTACATGTACATTTAGTTCTAATAGGCACTATTTTACTCACGTTTTTCCTGTTTATTTTTCCTTTCCCTGAGCCATGGCATAGAAATCTTTCCCTGTCAGATTGCTACAGGGGAGGAAAATCAAAGATGAAAGTATTACTTATTTACATTTGTCTAGTTGTAAGCTGCTGATAATCTCTGTATTGGAATTAATTTTTTTTCTTTCCTTTCTTTTCTTTTTTTCTTTTAGAAAAAGTCAAACAGTTAGTTAAAAAGATATGCCAGAGTTGTCTGAACAAGGAACACTGGAAAATCTACCTGGGAGAAATTAGAAGGAAGAGCTTAGACTTTGCCAATGTTGCTCTGCTTTTTATAGCATTTAGAGGCAGATTATCTAAGTTTGCTTCTCCTTCTAGGCAATTATCAATATAACAGTTAAGGCAAACTAAATTGAATTTAGGTATTTTGGGTTTCTGGTGAGATCAGACCTCACACTAACTTCATTTGGGGAAGGAGTAAGTTCTTATTTGGTGTATTTCTCATACGATTTCCCTGAAGAACTAAGCACACTGTGAACTGTTTTTTTGAAAACCATGAAAAAGCAGCTAGCAGGCACCCAAATTCAGGGAGGTCCCTTTCCTATCACTGTATTACAAAGAAAAAAAAAATAAAAATAAAAAATCATGGCTTGGACTAAGGAGTACCATGAACTGCAACAATCCTGGACCTACAGCTTGTATAGCAATTCTCTACCTCAGTCCACCCTGCTGGGAGTCTGCCATGAAACTTCTTACCTGTGTTGTGTAAACAAAAGAGATTAAGCTTTTCCTGACCTTTTCCCAAGCCCTTCCTGTCTTTCCCTCTCTGGCACACACAGTTGTCCACAAGCCTGTGCTCTTGCACATTGCCTTGCCTCACCACCATACCTCCTACCTCTGTCAAACAAAGAGATGAGTTTTGTTCTCCAGTTCTCTTCTCCGAGGCTACAACTAACATTTTTCATTGTTGCTGTAAAGCAGAGCACTCTGCCTAGGTGTGAAGCACTCTTCTGAATCTCACACTAGACTGGAACAGGCCTGAAAACAGAGATAAACATCATTTCCAACAGCTATGCTCCACTCTTGAACACAAGTCTCCCCTCTTGCAATTACAGGATAAGACTTATCAGTATCTTTAGCTGCCATGGAGTGTAATCACTGAGTGCATACACGATTTGTGCATGTTAATTTTATTAATTTCATGCATATATCAAATTACTCATGTCCTCCTGCCCCATTTCCAGGGTTTACCTCAAAGGGGCCTGTGGAAGGGAAAAGCAAAGGAAACAACAGGGCATAAATAACAAAGACCAAATCAAAGAAGAGCATACTAGAAATTCCAAGGAAAACACTAAGGAAGAAATTGGGAAATAACGTCCTTCCTGGTAGCCCAGTGGGGCTCATTCTTTTCAGACAGACATGTCACAATCAGCTTAAGCCAATTTAAGTTGCATCTGCAACCCGTCTTCCACGTGACCATCTACACATTTCACCAGCCCTCAGTGATGCCTGCCTCACCAAGAGAAACAATATGAAGAGCTCATCCCACTGAAACCTTTATTTAGGTAGGGGACTGGGTTAGTTTTCAGTGGGGCCAGTTCCTGAGCAGCCAAATGAGTGTTAGTGCTGGTGCTTTTTAGGCAGTGGAAGTACAGAGCTGGTGGTGGTGGAAGAGAGGAGGCAGGACAGCTCCTTTGAGCAGCTTAGACTCATCACGAAGATGCCATTTGAAAGTGCACTTTCCCAGTTTCTCTAACCTGATATAAAGGAAGGCCAGCTGCTGAGAACAGCACTCTCTCTCCCTCTGCTCACAGCTCTTGGCTTTTCACTTTTATAGCAGGGTAAAAGTCCCCAGCGTGGTGTGGGGCAGCTGAGCATCAGCACCTGCCCAAGGGTTGGGGGAGGTGAGCATGGTCAGAGCAGAGCTCCTCCTCCTTCAAAGCAGCTCACCACTGGATCAGCTTGGAAGTATGGCTGAACTCTGTTCTCTGCTGCAAGCCTGTTCTGAAAGGTGATTGTACCATTTTTTAAGGGGCAAAGCAAGTGGATGACTTGTCAGCAGCTTTCCAGAAGAAGATCATGATTTAGAGGCACAGAAACGGAAAGAAGCAGATTAACTTCTCTGTCCCAGAGCCTGAGGTAATGGAATTGAAGAGAACCCAGAAGGTTTGTAAAGAAAGCTTCAGATTTATATAAAAAGAAAAACTTACAAAATAGTTTAATTAATCAGGTATGAGCAATCATGGGAAAAGGAACAAGAGAGAATTTTCTTGCAGTAGAAGATTTTTAATTAGGGTCACTTCTGTTTAAGCCTTCTTTCATCTTTAGCACAGTAATTTCAACAAGTTCCTACTGAAGGCAAAGGCTCGGGGGGAAGATGGGAATCTTCTACCTCTAATACTTCAAGAATATCCAAAATTTTGTGTAGTGCAGCTTTGCTTTATAAAGGGTTTGTGGAAACAAACAGCAGAGCTCAGTTTCTTAGTAACTGCGGATCAGGGATACTGAGCTTACCTTTCCTTCTTATTTACAGCCTCACAAACACAATTTGGGCTCTGAGTATTTGGCTGGACTCTCTCCAACTCATCCCTCCTCACCAGGATAAAAAGACTGCAGGCCAAATTTCGCTCACAGAGCACCTGTGCCTCCCATATGCTTGAATAGGTGTATCTATATAATAACAGCTTTTCTGGGAAACGTACAGTAGGTTCCAGGTCTCTCTCTCTGATATTGGATACACAGAGGCAGCAGGACTGTTACATAAGAAAAGGCCAGATTATACAAACAATTTTCCACTTTCGAAGAGATTCAAACTGCCTTTCTAGTTCGGCTCAGGCTGCTCACTCAGGTGGCAAGTGTGGACAGGCAGACCTGCTCTCTGGTCAAACTCCTAGCAAATAGCTCTTTTGGATTGTGGAGAGGTATGGAAAAAAGCCTTTTTCCTTCCTTCAGGAAAAGGCTGAAATTTTATTATTTACTGAATGTTAAGACATTAATGAAAAAGAAAATTTACAGAATTTAGTAAGCTGGAAAGTTATTACAGAGAGTGGTGTTCAGATCAATCTGCATTCACAGGGAATGAGGCTATCTACTGGTTTCTAGACAGCAGGTTATGGAACTATACAGCAGGATATAACTATCTATTTCAATTCCACAGAGGCTAGAAGAATCTACAGATTTTCTCTTCCTATTGGACTTCACAGAATTTTCTATAAGGTCAATTTTTTTCACAGTTTTCCCTACGTAGATAACTCCCTGTCACTGCCTTCCATGGAGATAAGGTATATAATTTAGACATCAACCAGACATCTTAGTAAATGTACCACATGCCCATATTAAGGAAAAAGAAGCCCTGGACAAGTTGACCCACTTGTCCCAGTCCTGTAAACAACAGAGAGGGATCATTAGAAGCTACTCTGAAAGTTACCGTAAACATCCAGATTGGTCCTGGAGAGGCACATGGGAACAAAATGGTTTGGAGGAAGAAACAACAAGCCACCCAAATCTCCCACAAAGGTACCCAACCATTTTTTTGTTTCCCTGAAGACCTTTTAAAAAAGAAAAAAAAAAAACCAGCTTTAAACTTACTCATTTACTCATGTGCTGCCAAGGTGCTCTTGGCACTTGCCCCATCTCCCTTTCCTGGCTAGTGTGATTTCCCAGGCCCTGCTCCATGGCTAGACCCAAGCCAGTTCAGGACAATGAGCTGGCCGTGCAAGAACTACAGATCATTTTTATCAAGCCCTGCTGCTCGGAGGAGGTTAGTACCTGAATGTGTAAACATCTTTGAAAAGATACTGAAAGGTCATCATTCAGGAGAAGAGTTACCTCCTTGGAGAGATATAAGCAAGACCAAGCAAATGCATAAAAAAAGATGGGTCACAAAACCTTTTCTCTTTTACCTACACCAAATTACTAGTCTTACTTAAACCTCCCAAACATCTTTCATTTAGAGATACCATGGAGAAGGAAGACAGATCTGCTTGAAGTGGACTTGGCTGGAAAGACCTGGGTATTTTAAAAGGAGTCCCTCTTTATGCAGCTGCCTGTGTCAGTGGGAAAAAGCTAAGTAGGATAAAGTTCTTCCTGAGAGTCCCATTCCTACTTTTCACAACTCCTGGACATCAATTGCTTTGCTTGTCAAGAGCTGCCTAAGCTCTGAGACTTGATGATATTCCTTTGGTCACATTTTTTTCTCCTTAGATATTCTTCCCTGAAAATAAGCAGGAGCAAAACCTGAAGCAGGAAAGAAGCATGTATCACTCTCCTGTCATCCAAAAAACACACCAAGCCTGAAGAGGAGGCAAAGAGACAAGTGCATCATGAATTAAACAGAGCAAATATGAGTCAGAGTAAGTGAGAAAGAGTTGCTCCTGGAACAGTATGGCAGTGTCCAGGCAAATTCCTTTCTCTAACTCATCAGATCCAGCATCTGATCTACACCCATGCTTTGCTGATGCTTCCTTGCAAGACGTCTTGCAATTGAAACTCAGCACTTGGGTAATCTCTGCTGGTTCTGTTCAGTCCTCCAGAAAAATCAATAACCATATACAATTTTTGCTTTTTTCCCTGTTTATTTTCTGGTGAGAGCTGAAAGGAAACAATTTCCTTTCAAAACCTCTCCCTCCCAAAAGGAGGTCTGTAAAAAAATGCCGAGGAATTGCAAGAGACCAAATTCCTCCTAATCAGAGAATCATGGTTTTTTTAACAAAAAATATATAACCCGTACAAATAGGGAAAACTCCTGAAATCAGCTTTCTCCACACCTAAAAAAGAGATGGGAGGGAAAAATGAACAGACCAAGTGCTGAGTATTATTTACACTGCTTGGGGGTAGGAAAAAAAAAAGAAAAAAACATAGGCAGGAAGAAGACAAATAGGAGGAGAAAATTTTCTCTCACTCCTTTTCCTCCAGCTATATTTGGCACTGCAGGAGTGGCAGAAATGGAAAGGTGCAGTATTTCTGTTAAGTCATGACTGGAGTACAGGCCTTTCCCATTACTAACTGCTTTGTTACGAACACATATCCAGCATATAAAAAGGTTAAAAAAAAAAGCGCAAAAACTGAAAACTCTAATGTAAACTGGGTATCTGTGATCTTATAGCTGTACACACTGTTCCTGGATCTGCTGCCTACTCTCTCAGTCTCCCCATACTGTTGGCAAGGAAAAGACAGAAGGACACAGCAGCAGCAGCACCAAGATGGCCATGTTCTCAAGCCCCCTGCGAGAGTCAGCTTTTTATGACTGCCTCCGTAGCTGGAAGTGTCCTTTCCACTGGCTTCCAGTGCCCACTGCCAAAAGGACACACCACTCTTGCCAGCTCCTGGGAAGGCAGAAATGTCAAAGAGGGAAACAAATAAATGAAAGAGACCAAAGCATGAATATCTGAGGGCAGACAGATTTTCTGAGAGCAGTTAGATTTGTATCTGTGTCCACTCTCCCATGCCACAGCAGAGCCATGCCCACAGAGCCACACTGGTAGCCCGGCCCGGCCCGGGGAGAGCAGGTGGTATCCATCAAACCTACAACTTTGTATCAAGGTGCTGTTGAGGATCTGGTTACACAGCACATCTTTCGTCTCAGTGAGGTCTGTATCGAACACGGCCTGATCCCCTCTGCATCAGCCACAATCGCAACACTAGTGCAATCTAGATTTGCAAAGCCACATCTTCATTTTAAACCAGTTTATATTCACATATTCTATCAAAGGGGTCCACATCCACAGAGCAACATGCATTCTGCCAAGATGAATTCTATCCACAAAGCTGCTCCCTACACCAAGCCTGTCTCATCAGCCACATCCCCAGTACCAGAAGAGTTTGTATCCACAGCCAAGACTTTGTATTAAAAAGATTTAGAAATTATTTACCAATCCAGATCTCTCCAAGCACATCACATGTTGCCCAGAGCAATGAAAATCCAAAATATGTGTCCATGGGGGAGGGGAAGAAAAAGTTTTTATGTGTCAATCACTTTAAGATTTTCCTCGTTTAAAAAAATAATTAAATGTCAGGAATGGAAGGTGTGTCTGCTTGGAAATATGGGGAGCTGGAGAGAAGAATCCCTGTAATTGCATTCCTTGCCACCCCTCTCTTTGTTCAGCAATGGTGAGAACTTCACAGAAAGCATCAGTTGTTTGTTTCTCCCTCTTCCTCATCAAAGGACTGCACCCCAGAGGAGGTGACATCTGAGACTTTGCGGCTCAGTGCAGCATGTTCCATCTCCTCTCGAGGAGACAAAGATTCCAGGTCCCGGCACACTGCATCATCCTCCTCTGGAGAGGGCTTCTTGTTTAGGAGAGGAGCCTTCTCCAGCCGTGGGTTCCCTTCATCCTCAATGTGGTCCTCCATGTACGTGCTGGACTCGGCTCCACCCCCACTCTGAGCAGTCTGCAGGGGCCACACGTGGACCAGCCCCGTGCTCTGGATGAAGTTCTGCTCCTGCCGCTGTTGCTGCAGCTGCTGCTGCTGCTGGAGAAAGCTGCTCTGAAGCAAAATGCTTTCCTGAAGGTTTGTCTGGGACTCATCAAAATTCTGGCCTAGGTAGGAGCCAGTTGCTGGGGAGGCGATGAGGGACTGGTCGCTGGCCTCCCAGGCGTCGGAGGAACCTAAGCAATACATGCCCTGCGAGACGTAGGAATGAGGCCAGCTATCATACTGCGTCTGGGCCATATGCTCTGCAAGCAAAGGAGGCAAACAACACACAGTCAGACACCCTCCCTAGGCCAGGCTGACTCATCCAGGGAGCCTGTGTGCCTGTGCATGGCCCTATACTGCACAGGGTGGATGAATCCTACAGGGAGAAGGAGGACAAAGAGAAAACACAGGTCTGGGCAGTAGGCATGTGACCTTGGTAATACCCACAACTGACTGTAGGAGCTGGTAGCTTTCCACAGCTGTGCTCTAAAAAGGCAAAAGGAACTGGGCTTTGGAGCCTTGCTGTTAAGATTAGATTCCTAGGACAGCTCCAAAAGCAGGGATGACTCTAGCAGATCTGACTGGGGCTACAGAATAAAACAGGGTAGAACTAAAGAGAGCAACAGGAGCAGAAAAGGAGCATCTTAAGATTAGCAAGAAGCACCGCAGCTCACCTTGGCTCTCCATCAGCTCCTGATAGTTCTCAGAGTAGTTGCCTGCTGGGTTGTCCTGATTTGAGTTTACACTCACATCCTCACCATCCATGGAGGACCAGGCCATGAGAGTCGCTTCAGAAATAGCAAATTGCTCCATCACCCCTGTGCCAAAGGAAACAGGGAAGGGAAGCAGAGATGCATTAAAGTCTCCACTTCTCACCATCGTCCTTCACCCCATCTTTTGGTCACGCTGTTCCACTCTGGTCCTACCTCAGCAACACCCGTCACCGACAGCTGCCCCCCACCCTCTCTGCTTTGCATTCCCCTGGCAACACTCCAACCACCGCAGCCTCTCTCTACTTCAGCCACCTGAAGCGCCCGCAGCCTCTCCCGAGTGGTTTTTCCCAAGCTTCTGCATTTCGGTCTCTCGGGGATTCCGCTCTGGGGCACCCCAACCAATCCAACCCGCGTGCCAAGGAATAAAAAAAAGGCCGGCTCTACCTGCGAGGAAGCGGGCCTCCTTCTCGCCGTCGCTGAGGTCCGAGTAGGCGTCGGCGTCCTTGCGCGCGGCCTCGTGCGTGTGCTGCTGCTGCTGGCTGTGGGCCTTGCCCCAGCCCTGCCACTCGATCATGTGGGCCACGCGGCCCTGCCCCATCGCCGTCGGCTTCGTCACGTGGTCCTTCATGCTGCGAGATATCCCTAAGGGGCCAGACATTGGGAAGCAAGGGAGGGCTATTACACAGCTCCAGCGTTTTCGGCCAGGCTTTTTACCTCTCCTTAGGAGTGGAGCTTCCGCCCTCCTTTCCTGACAGAATGCGTGACTAGGGCTGGGTGTCTCCCACCTTTCACTGCATCGCACTCCAGGGGAGTTTCTCCATCTTTCCTTGGACAAACTCTCAGAAGGGGGAAAAAGGGGAACCCCAAATATGAAAGACCATTTCCTTCCTTGCCTATAATCCATTTAGGATAGAGTTGGGCATGAAGGATGAAGCCTGGAAGTGAACAAACTAAGAAACAAAATAGGGGGTTAAACCCAAGACTGAGGGGAAGCAACTGAAGATGTCTGAGCAGGGGTGCACGGTGAGAAGCCAACAGGAGCAAGACAAATCTGTTCTTTAAAAGGGCAACAACTGTGAGATTTCTGTATTTAGAACCATGGTGGTAGAGACTCCTCTAAGACCATGAAAAGGCAAGAGCCAGAAAGGAGCAGTTGTGAGAACAACAGAGATATGGGAAGAGGCACAAAGGCCTGTGGAGAGAAGCTGCCAAGGATAAAGTCAAATTTGGAGGACCTCACCAGAGAAAGATGATTTAGCCAAAGCCCCAATCCCATAAGCATTGGAGTTGCGTTTCAGCTTGGGGAGGATGGAGGTCGTATCTTCCATGGAGAGCTGAAAAGAGAGAGAATATGAAGAAATGATATACAGGAAGGAGAAAGGGAAGCAAACTGAAATGAGAAAACAGAAGGTAGTTGGAAGATGAGGAGCAGAAGCAAGCAGTAAGAACAAAAGAAGAAAAAAAATAGAGGCTATTTACCCAGGATTGGATATTGCACAGCATTGGGACTGCGTGAGGCAAGGCCAGAGGGAGAGGCAGAGAGAGGCTGTGAGAAGCCTCCTGTTGGCAGCTGCCAGTCCTCCACAGACATGCTGCACCATTCCCAACTCTTTGTTAGTGATGCAAGACATGGCTGATGGACAATTCAGGGATCTTGCAGTGGGGAGTTGTCAGTGCAATAGGCAAGCCACAGTAAGGTATCGTATATGCATCATACTACCAATGTTTTTATGTCACTTTGGGGTTCTTTTTCTTCTTAAATGGTTTTAATAAAATGAACCGGACTATATCAGTGACGTTGCATCAGGTCCTGTTTCAAGCACCTACATCTGTAAAGAAATGTGGTCAACAGCTCTGCCTAATTTTCTTGACTGTCTTCTCTGTGTTTTATCTCAGCCCCTGAATACCAAGGACAGGGCACTATTGGGACAGGCAGCTGTCACAAACATCATCACAAAAATAATCTCTCAAGATGAATTCATCAGGCTTCCTCAGAGATGCCAGGCATTGCATATGAGGCTTAATTTTCACAAGGGCTAAATAGACTTTGCTTCTGCTCTTCATTTTAGCCTCTCTGAAAACCAAGGCCAGAACATTTCAAACACAAGGATATTCAAAAGTAGTGACTACGGCACTGGAAATTTTAAATCCTGACACAAAACAAGCATTTGGTCATAGGCGCAGACCTCACAAAAAGTGAGTGGAGCAATAACTGGACAGTGAAATAACTGGAGGCAAAGGAAGGCATTGTAAAGACGTTGCACTGTGTATAATTCCAGTCAGTAGCCAAAATATGAGAGGTGAGTTTTTCTGGCAACTGAGTGTAAATGCAGCAGCTAAGGCATCCTGTAACTGTGGAGCCAGGAACGTGCCATGTGTAACATGAGCTGTCAGAAAGCAGAGGAAGAACAGTAAAAAAGTGAGAGCACAGCCACGTGCGCTTCCTTTGGTGATGAAGCTTGTTGGAGAAAGTCCATCTATGCCCCCACAGGTCACTCCTGCCTGGGTGGTGCTGCTCAGTATCCATCCACTTGTTCCAAGACAACCTGGGGGCTGTGCTGTGAGGTGCCTCATGGAACCCATCCAAAAAAGAAAGTAAATTGCAGAGGAGGTTCCTACTACTGCAAGGTTGGAGAGCTGTGACATGAAGGCAGGAATGAATGGGAAGGGAAGGAAATTCACGACCCAGCTTTGGTACCGAAGAAGATCTATGGAATTACACTGCCTAAGAGCTGCCTCATGAAAGAGCTCCATGGATTCTCTATGGGTTGGAAAATGGGAAACTGCAAGTAAGGAAACTGTCTTCTACTTTCTTTAAGGAAACACCACCTTGTGTAGTTTGCTTTCAGGTAGATAGAGGTGCAGTGAGGAAAAAAAATTACAAATTTCTTCTAGACAGTTGCTGCATGCACCATTGTTTTCCAACACAATTTGTTTCTGTAATTGATCCTAGGCAAAAGATCTCAAGTTTTAAGTGCCACAATGAAAAAGGTATCAGCACGGTAAGAATTAGTTAAAAATTATATTCAGTGTCCCAAGTGCTTTCAAATCAGAGTAAACAAGAAAGCTACAGGTATTTTAAAAGTTTTGAAATATCTGGAATTTGAAAATACTTGTACTACTCAAAATGGAGCTGCTAATCCTGCCTTTCCAAGTGTGCAAGAACTATAAAGTTAACTTACGTGAAAATATTTTATAAGTACCCTTAAAAAAAGTCCAGTAGAACAAAGATGCATTGCTCCTTTTTCAGGATGCTGTTTCTGTGTTAGTGAAAACGAAAAAAAAAAATCTTTTTCATGGCACAGGTATTAAAAGTAAAAGGAACATGTGTAATTAAAATGTTTGCTTGTTTCTTATCTGCTTTTTAACTGAAGTTAAATGGTACTGACCATCTCCCCTAGGAGACATTAAAAATTCTTTTACTTCTGTATGCAACTGAAAATGAGGGAGACATTTCTTTCAAACTCCTTGAGAAGATCAAATGATGCTCTAATCAAAGACCGCTGATTTTTTAAAATATGCTGGACACACATTTCTTATGGCAGCAGCCAGACATCTCAAAAACAGAACATATGAAATGGCACACATTTGTCCCAAAAAGGAGGACTGGTAGCCCGGAGCCACCTGCAGATCGAAATACCTGCCAGACTGCAAAAGACTCAGAAGCAAACAAAAATCTATTACCACCCTCTGAATCGTGGACAACTCCCAGAATTTCAATGGCACTAAGGACTTTCAGTCATGTTCCCATTATGGCCTCCACTGTATCCAATGTCAGACAAATCCTTGTCTTCCTATGACTAGAAATTTGAAAGTGACATGGTGCATACTCACATTGATACCATCCCAGGAGAAATCGGTCCGTGTTTGCTAAAGAAAGCAAAGAATGGCACCCCATTAGTGTAACAAACAACCTGCAAGCAGCCATGCAACTCCAGTAGTTTGCCACAGCCAACAGGCACTACTTTTTCTAGTATGTTATAAAAAATTTGTGTCTTTCAGGCTGGTTTCACTTCCTGCTGGTGATTGTGGCGCCTGTAGGTGTCATGGTGTTTGAAGGTGGAATAGTGAACAGGGTGACAGAGTAGGAAAGGGAATAAAGCACCTTTTCACAAGGCTCCCCTCCTAAGTGTGGGCTGCACCACTTTGAGGTTAACACAAGGAGGAGCTACACCACCTCTGTATTTTGAGTGTCCTACAGCAAGCAACAGAATTCTGCTGAAATTATTTTCTCCTGCAGTGTTTCGTTTTGTCTGTTCTGACTTGCCTGCCCCTTGCAAACCAGAACCAGTTCCCACATCAGCCATCACAGTACCAATTCAGAGTGTGTTTCCTGCAGCTGGGAGGGCTCACATCTCAATATCTTGGGTTTGGGGATGGAGACACTCAGGAAAATTTAGATGACTCATGTTACACCTATGGTATCCATTCATATAAATCAAGATGTTCACTGAGGTATAGTTTATGCTCATTGACTTTTAGATCTCCTTTGATTTCACTGAATTCTCCATACAAGATCAGGCCCAACAATTTCTGCCAGGATTCCATGAAACTCTAAGCATCTTGAAGTCACATTCCAAGCCAGCAAGGTATACAAATAAAATAAAATACCTATGTATTTATATATACATACACCTATTAACATTTTTCAAGGTTTTGCAAACTGTGCGTTATTTAAGGTTATTTGTGAACATTATCTGTGATTCTTCCAATATTATGCATTTAAAATACATTTTATCTGTTTATTAATCATCACTGCATACTCTGAACCCTACAAAGCTGACAATTCAGGTATCTAAGAATGCAGAAGCTGCAGTAATTCAATGAGCCAGCCCTTAAGACACTGCATGGGAACTCAATGGGCTGTGAGTTACTAGTGAATGCAGCTCTAAAATTCAAAATGCAGACAAATGTGTTTCTTCAAAAGATTTCATGGCTGTGCTGCAGGAGCTGGGACAGACACAGTGCTGGACATTCCAGTGTGAATCCCTTATTCAAGGAATGCAGACCCACAGGCGTGTCAGAACTATCACTGTTTTTTTCATGTTGTGTTCCACTCCCCATCATGAGTGGTTAAAAAGCACTTTCATTTGCAAATTCTAACTCACTATGGATCTTGTGAAGGGAATGACTCAACTCTATTCAGAGCAAGCCAAACTAGCCAGGTATGAGCCTCAGGAGCTCACTGGCATTCCAGTCCTCTCATAGATGACGCCTCAGTGATGCACAACACCCCTTTCTGAAGTCAGAATTCA
Source organism: Chaetops frenatus (assembly GCA_013400775.1). Taxonomy (NCBI): domain Eukaryota; kingdom Metazoa; phylum Chordata; class Aves; order Passeriformes; family Picathartidae; genus Chaetops; species Chaetops frenatus. The sequence continues at coordinate 20,409 of VZTR01029550.1, read as the reverse complement.
AACTTTCTGATCCCCTTGGCTAAGCAGTCCTGGGCCAGGCACTCACCTCAGTGGAAGGTCGGTGGAAGCTGCTGCCATGCAGTGAACTCGTGCTGTCCATATTGATTTGGTCCACATCTTTCAGTCCCTTCCAGTCTACTGCAATCACCTCATTTCCTGTGGGAACACATCTGGTCAGGCTTCTGAATGCCACTACAGTTTGTTCTCTCAGTCTTAAGCCAACCCAGCCAAGCAAGCAGGAGGATCACTGAGTTTAAGGCCACAAAAGACTTGAATCAGACATTCCATTTTTAATCAGACCACCTGTACTTCATCAACTATCATATTTCCCACAGCTATCTCCATATGAAGACTAGTCACTTGTGTTTTTTTCAAGCATGATGTATGCTTGGCTGAAGTACAGATTCATCCAGTCATGTTGTGTGACTGAGAAAGGACCAATTCCTTTAAAATCCCCTTTCAACATTGAACCATCAACCCTTAAAAAGGCATTTCACTGTTATAGTTTGAATTGGTTGGACATCAGCTTAGAGCTGTTGGTGCCTTTGCTTTGCCATTCTCAGCAAGGTAAGAGACTTTTTTAATAACTGCCATCACCTGCCAAATTTTAAATATCAATAACATAAAGCACAAATGATAAAATTTTATTAAGAATAAAAAATTGAATATGATTAAATTTAAAAAGTGAAACTAAATGCTAAGAAGCACACATAAGTAATCAGTCAGGTAACCAGGACTGCTCTGCGCAGTCAGTAATTTACTGTGCCTTCAGCCTGTGTGCCATCCTCAAACTCTGGTTAAAGTTATTTGCTCTCATGTCATAGAGCAACAATTGTACTGTCCTTAAATCTGAGCCTCCTAGAATCTGTCAAGAAATGTAGCTGTCAAAATGATCACCTTTTCCTGGGATCAATTCAGCAAGGTCTAGTCTGTTCGGATTGAATGTGAATGGCTCTACTTTCACGATCTTCTAACTTTTTTTTAAATGTTTATAAAAAATTTCTGCTCCACAGACATATGCAAAGCTCCTTGCTCATTCTGGCAGCTCTGGCACATTTATAGAGTGCTCATCACTGCACTTCCTCAGAATAAATCTTCTGACAGGTGAGAGATGCTGCACTCTACCCCACACAGGCCTGCAGGAGCCACGGAGGTACTTCAGGGTGGGAAGCCTGAGGCATTCATCAGCTAGCATTCAAAATGCAAAAAACCTAATTTTATCCCCTAAAGAGGCTAACATGAAAAAATCAGAAAGACAACACTATTTGCATGTTGTGGTGTCCACCACACCTTCACATCTCAAATTTCTGCTGTGCGGGAAGATCGATTTTTGAGAGAACTATGTGTATTCTTTCCTTCACATCCTAAGTACCTTTCTGTTCATCCGGATCATTAGAACTGAGTGCTTTAATAGCATCCCCCATATGCTTCTAACTAGGCTGAGTAAAGCTGCTGTTCTCTGAACTGCAGTTCCTTGCAACTCAGGGAACTCAAAAGAAGAAAGATTCTTGTCCTGTGTGCTACAAAGGTGAGCACAGAGGTCAGAGACAGCCAGACCTCAGGAGAAGGCAGGACATGGCTATGACGAGCATGACAAACACCACCTTTCAGGGCTGTGATCCTCTTAACTGGTTTTCCTGACAGGCACATGCATGTACTGGGGCTCACTGAGCTCTTGCTGACTGCACTGCCACCCACTGGACTGGCAACCTTGAGTCCAGCAAAGCAAGGGAGGGCAATTTGGGGATTGCTGTACTCAAGCAAGAGGAGCAAGGGCTTAATGGGCCACTTGTGAGTTGCCTGTTACCACCATGGCTGGGAACCTCTTATCTCTGGGGTCCAAGCAAACCTTCCAGGGCTAGAAGTATCACTGGCAAAGGGAAGTTCCAGGCAGAGCTGGGAAAGCCCAGCTGACGGTCCCAGGCACATCAGTTGTAAGGTCTGGCTGTGGCTTAAAATGGAATACACTTGTACTCAGTCCCCCTGAACAGGGAAGGGGTAAAGGGAAGAAGCAGGGAGCACTACCAAGAAGTGCAAATCTAGAGAAGAGGGAGTGGAGGGGTTGACTGTGATCAGGGTGAGCTGGGAGTCCAACATACGTCAGTGGGAGGATGAAACTGGTGCAAAGAGCAGAGTGGGAACCTGCCCCTGCTTGATGGGATCCCGTCACCTTTTCCTCTCTGTGTTCCCTCCCTCCACCTACAACCCTTCATAATAGAAGAGGAGAGCTGGGGCATTCCTGCCACAGAGCTGAACAAGACAGGGATGGTGGAGAGGCAGGGGAGATGTCACCTCTCCAGAGCAGAGGACAGCTGCACAGAACCTTTCAGTGCAGGTAACAGTGTCACACCTGTTTTATCTCCATTTACCCGAGGTCTTTTTCCTGTACTCTCAGCTCTTTCTGAGCACATTGCTGTGGCCCTTCTGTAAGCCTAGAGACACCCTGGCACACACTGCAAAGAGGCTGCAGCACCATTCTGGGCATGCACTGCAAAGACACCTCCACCCCAACCAAAGAAAGAGGAGCCTCTTGCTCAGCACATGTGACTTGACAGCCCCAAGGTTCAGCAAATGACATTCGGCCTTTGCCCTCTATGCTGCAAGCCCACTGGTGGTTTCCTTGAAGTGTTAGGCTGTGGAAGATATTTATAGATTCACACAATGGTTTGGGTTGGAAGGCACCTTAAAAATCATCTAGTTTCATCTCCCTGCCATGGACAACGACACCTTTCACTAGACCAGGTTGCTCAGAGCCTCATCCGACCTGGCCTTGAACACTGCCAGGGATGGGGCATACACAGCTTCTTTGGCCAACCTGTGCCAGTGGTATTACTCACAGTATTTCTTCAAAATAATTTCTTCTTATTATTGAATTTAAACCAACTCTCTTCCATTCTGAAGCCACTCCCCCTTGCACTATCCCTCCATGCCCTTATAAAATGTCCCTCTCCAGCTTTCGGGCCCCCTTTAGGTACTGGAAGGTGCTAGGATTTCTTCCAGGAGCTTTCTCTTGTCCAGGCTGAATACTAACACTATTCTGGCAGGTGGTAGCATCAAATGGTTGAAGAACATCACACAATTATTTGTCTCAAAGTCCACACCTGTTCTGTAATAGCAGAACTGAAGACCTACAGAATTTATTTACTACTGTTTTCTTCCCAGTTGAAACAGCTCATCTACCCAGTTCAGAGAAAAAGAATGAGTAATATGTGATTTTGCATTCCCTATAAAGACTGAATAATTTTTGAAAATAAATTCTTGGTCTAAACAGTTTCACAGGTACTAAGAGAAATATATTGAGAGAAAATAACTCTTCTACATCTGTTAAATGCTTTTAAATGCAATCATATCTGCTGAAAAGTTACATCATCACACACTGGTTGAAAAGAAAATATCTGTGTTCTAACTGATCTTGGGCCTGGGGCAACATTACTTTCTCTTATTGAAAGCTGGATAAAGGTTAATGGGGAATTTCTCTCCTGCTAGAAATAGCAAGAGTAACATTAACCCATGTTAGATCAAGACATGAAAAAACAAGTTCTGCTCTGACAGATGGAAGCAAAAAAGCCATGGAAAATAGAAAAAAAGCATGGAGAGTGAAGTAGGAAAACAGAAACTGAAAGCAGTACTTTGTAAATTACTATTCTTTTTATCCAGTCTCTTGTCAACCTCTTTCTCCCCGCAACTAGTACTGAGGTTTTTTCTTTTGTAATGGTACGTTTCTTCTCCAGCATAATTTCTCTTATCCATCTTCCATTCCAGCTTCTGCTAATCATCATGACTATTCCATTTGTAACTCTATGATCAGCTACCTCTTACAGAATAGTATTTGCCCTTCTCCATATAGAGCTGATAAGAAATTAAAAATGAGTGGGTCATAAAGCTAATTTTAAAGTGGAATTTTTACAAACATGCTATCAAATTTCTCATTTAGATGTTCTGAAATGAGGTGATGGAAGTTGAAAGATAACTGGGTTTCTGATTTCCCTGTCATTATTTCTGTATGGTATGTATAGAAAGGATATAGAGGGGATTCATCTTCATTGAACTTTCAAAAGATGTCTTCATTTTATTTAAAAATTTATTATTTGGTTTGGGGTTTTTCAACATCATAGATTTCATCCTTGTTTTGGAAGACTCAGTAGATGGCTGAAGAAAAAGTAGGAAGCTGATTACATGAAGCAGAGAGGGAAAACAAAAGCAGTTAAAATACATTAAGCCACATTATTTCAGATCATGGCTGCTTTGTATTTTTTAACACAAATTAGATAAAAACAGACTCTGCAAAACACTCACAAGAAAAAGATGTCTCCATTACAGCTGACGTAACATCCCAACTCAAGTCATTTAAGCCTTCAGGGGAAAATAACATCCCTCTTTCTCTTACAGTACCGTTAAGGTAAAAATCAAGATTTATTTTTAAGTCAGGCCTAATAAAGATGAAAAACATTTAAAGAGGAAAAAAGGTGGGGGAAAGAAAATAACCTTTTCCCCACTTCTTGCTTTATTTTTGTTTTTTTGAGCAACGTAACTTTGGACTCTGAAATTAGGGAATGTGTGTAGTAAGCATTCCCAAGCAAAGTGACCATTTTGATCAATGCTCTGGAAAAATCAAAAAAAACATCTGGATGACTGCACCTCACCTTGCTGATCTAATATTACTACATTTTCACTATTTCTGTAGCTCGTTTTGCCACATACCTTAATTTACCGTGCAGACACCGAGTTTCGTAATTGGACAAATTTTCAGTTTCTTTGCATTTCTATGATCATAAGAAATTCACCTTGTTTTGAGTTCCTCAAAACTTATTCTAAACAAGCCAATTCTCCTTGGGTTTCCTCTTGACATTTTCTCAACTGCTGTTACCACTGTGCATTAATTGATTCTATATTTGGTACTTCTGCCTGCATTTTGTTCATTTACCAAGGTCCATGCTTAAATCAGGTTTCTGCATCTATGACTTTATCCAGCATCTGTACCCTTTAATAACCTATTGTGTTGTAAGTTCTGGATGTTAAACATCATCTCGAATTTGTCTTCTCTATTTTGTTCCACACCAAGTAGATGAACAGAGTTTTAGAGTCTTAAATTTTGTTTTTCCCTTCTGAATATCATGCTGGTGAAGATCTACACCATATACCAAATAAGTATTTGTGTTATTTGCTTTCTGATGTGTCATGCCAATTAACACAAGCAACATTTTAATTAAGCAATGACTTTCCAGCACTGCTATTATCCTCCGTTAGCACACTTTCTTCTGTTTCTCAAATGTTACTTTCCAGCAGAGAGTAGAAACCTTGTCACTTGATATTGGTAGCCAACGTTAATGTTGGTAAAGATTAATATTTAGAGTAAATGGTTCAATTACTCTTTTTCATTCCCTTTTTTTTTTCCCGAACAACTAAGAAAACAACAAATGTAATTGCAGTAATTACGATCAGTCTTTAAATTGTTCTTTCCCTGATACCAATTTTCATGATACTCGTGGGAGTGTGTATCTTTGTCAAAGACAACATCATCATGTCTTGTCAAATGTGGTTGAAATTAAAGCAGTTGAAGCTACTGGGAAGGACTGACAGATGGGTGGCTAGAATAACCACAGAAACCTTCTCCCTCCCTGCCTGCTTTACACAGAGCCAGTCAAAGCTATCCAAAAGGTCCTCAAGGAATTCCAGGAACCTCTATCACCAGATAGATGAGAGAGCTGTCCCTGAGGTGAACCTCTGAAGGAAGCACTCCAATTCTCTCAGGTTGAGAAACCTGTCAACGCAAGTTACTCACCTAATTCCACAAGAATTCTAGCTTGTACTGCAGAGGGAAACATAAAAATTAGTTATCTCTGCTGGCACCTACCAACAGGGTCACTTGTGGAAGACAGACAGAAAAAACCCCTGTTTTGTGGAGGAGACAGAGCTGAACAGTTTGGTGCTCATCAAGGCACAGAAATGTCATGGTCTCCACAAAACAGACGTCTTTCAAATTTCTGATGAAAAATGGAAACACCTATGGTTCTGACATGTCTGTAAGATTAGGAATCAGACGGGCAGTTCTCAGGATCTTTGCTCTGAATTAGGATCATTTGAATACTTTTCCAAACCATGCTGCCTCTCCCTGCAGGTAGGTCCCTCTTCAGAGCTGTTTAGGAGATAGAATTAGTGAACAAAGTTACAACACCTACATTTTTCTTCTTGACTGGAAACACTGTCAAACCAATACCCAAGGCTACTGCATATCTCCAAGTAAAAGGAGACGAGCAGAGAGCCTAATGCCAGACACAAGCCATCATGTCACTTGGGCTAAGGAGGTACTGCAAAACGAAACACATCCAATTAACACAAACTTTAAAAAAACCCCAAACCTCAGAGCCCTGTCTCATTTGCAGAACAAGTATCAGCCAGCAGGAACAGCAGTGTCGGGTTTATCCTCATTCTTCACTGCTTCTCTGAAGTGCAGAGAATGTGTCCCCAGGGGCCTCACTCAGCACAGTAAGTATGAAAACGTCAGTATCAACCAAGGTAGCAGCCCCTTCTGGCTGGCCTGCAGCCAGCATTACAGAGGTAATATGCAGCAGGCAATTTCATACGTTGCTCTCCATACATGTTTAAATTTTAATCCCTCTGTAGCCAGCACATCACATGGGCACTGTGCTGGAGCAGAAGAATACTACCAGATGTGCTGTAGTTTCATCCTTAACAGTGGGGAAGAAGAACCACTCCCAGTGCTCCTCAAGAGTCCGATGTGTGTGCCAGATCACAGTGCACCTTTCTCACCTCAGGGATGCTCCTGGTCCCTCTTAGTGGAATGGACAAAACAAGAGCCTGCTCCAAACACCAGCACATGGGGGCAGTGGCAGCCTGTCAGTTCCCACCTCCACTCTCCTTACCTGCCCCACCTCTGCTGTGGGGTATCATTCTGGCAGCCCCAGAGTTTACCACCAGCTGGCTACACCCTCCCCCACCACAGCCATCACACACTTGGTCTCAGGCCTCACCAAGCATCTGCTTTTGGAACAGCACCAGTGGTCAGAGCCAGCCAGGAGGCACTGGGGCTGCTGACTCCCTGTCACCACTCTCCCCAAAAAACAAAGTGTATACCTCAGCCTTTTCCTCATCTTTTGTCACTTTATTTTCCTCCACATCCAATAAAGGATGAAGAATCTCCTTAGCCCTCCTTTGGCTGCTTTTCCATTTATAGAAATATTTTTACTGCTTTTTAGGGCAATGGTCAGACTAAATTTTGGTTGGTCTTTGGCCTTTCTAATTTTCTCCTTGCACAACCTCACAATGTCCTTGTAGTCTTCCTGAACAGCCTGCCCCGTCTTCCAAAGGTGATTCACTCCATCTTTCCTAAGTTTCACACTAAGCTCTCTGTTCAGCCATGCTGGTCTTCCCCACCAGCTCATCTTTCAGCACATGGGGATGGCCTGCTTCTGCACCTTTAGGATACCCTCTTGCAGAATGTCCAGCCTTCCTGGACTCCTCCATCCTTCAGGACTGCCTCCCAAGGGACTCTTGTTTAGTCTCCGAAACAAGTCAAAGTCTGACCTCCATAAGCCCAAGGTGCAGTTCAGCTGACCCCCTCCTTACTGCTCTGAAAATCAAAAACTCTCTCATTTTGTGATGGCTATGCCCAAGACAACTTCCAACCAGCACATCACCCACAAGTCCTTCTCTGTCCACAAACAACAGATCCAGCAGGTGCCTTCCCTAGTTGGCTCACTCACCAGCTGTGTCAGGAAATTCTTACACACACTCTAGGAAACTCCTCATCTGTTTCCTCTCTGCTGTATTGTATTTCCAGCAGGTATCTGGTAAGAGAATCTGTTCCCAGTCCTAGAAAGCCACCAGCAGGGCTTCAAGTGTCCTCACCAGACAGAGCTCCACAACTCCCTAAGCAACTGGGGAAAATGACAAAGAGCTGCTGGCACTGAGACTGCAGGGGCTGAGCTCACCAGGCAGAGCTGCAGGCACTGAATGCCCAGTCCTGCACCTGCTCAGGTGAGGCCACACCTCACCATCACATCCACCCATGGTTTTCCCCGCTGTGCCCACACAGCATCCACACCTGCACAGAGCAACCTTCAGGGGGTACATAAGGCTCCTCTAATCCCCCAAGGGCTACCCCACTCCCTCTGTTGTTTGTCCTCACATCAGGGGAACAGTCATCCCTCTCTGCCAGGTACACACACAAACACAGGGTTAACAACCCTTTAGACCCATGATACATGGCTGTAGGACTATTCATTGTCAGAAGAGAATGAGGAACCCTGGGGGCCAGTTTCTGCTCCAAGCTAATTCCACGGGCTGTTGGGAATATCAGCTGAAAAAGTCCTTTATCAAGCAGAAGGCACAAGTTTCTTCAGAGGACCCCCCAAGTCATGCCTTTTCTGCAGTCAGAGGGAGACTGGCACACCACACAGGCCAGTTTTCTGTCTCCTCCAGAACTTAGTATTATTTTGATTCTGGCTGCACTTCTCACATCTTTACTTGTACAGTTTCTAACCCAAAACATAGTAAGTTCTGGGTCCTCTTTATCAACTGTCCTGTTTCACACCAGGCTGGCTCTGTTCAGCTCCAGGAAGAGGAAAACCCAAGATCCAAGTAACTAAGAGTGCTATTTCTATGCTTGTGCTCTGGGCAGGGCAACACTAGGCAGCATCTACCAGTTCCTGGATATCACAGCACAGGGGTGCTCTGCTCACTGTTCCCCTTTAGTTCCCTGTTTTCCAGGTTTTAGCCTGTTAGTTTGTTCTCTTTTCTTATTGTCTTCTTCTTCCCACCCCCCACTCCTCAGTGATTGGGTTTTTTCCCTCTCTGGTTTCTTTTCTTCATTCTCTTCTTTTGGGAAGTGGTGGGAAAGGAGGTATTCACTATTTGTTTCGGATGGGTATCAAGCTTGTCCCTGAAGTGGGAGTGGATGTGTAAGAAAGACAGAGAACAATTCAAACAGGGGAAACAGCAGCAATATTTTCCCAGAATATTTGTCCTAACCTGTCACAATTCACACCTCAAGTAGTTCCCAAGACAGACATTGCCTCTGTATTTAGTCATCTTTAAAGGATTCATCTGTTCTCTTCTAAAATAAAAAAAGCCTTTTAGTACCCATAGCATCCTATGTCAAATGCTTTCACAATTGAGTTTTCTGTGTTACATCAGGAAGTGCTTTTATTTGCTTGAAACTTGCCACTTGCTAGTTTCATTTGATGTTTAGACTCTGTTTTGAAATTGATCATGAAATAGTCTTCCCTCATCGTTTTCTCCATGTTGTTCCTATCCCAGAGAAAATTCATGATTTTATAGATACCTGTCACATCCTTAACCATCTCATTTCCACACTTGAGAAATCCCCTTTTAAATGGCTCCTCTTATATTAGCTACATTATACCTTTGATTGTCTTTGGTGCCCTTTTCTAAATCTTCTCCAGTTTGATTATGGCCTTTCTGAAATGGGAATAGAACATTAGGGTCAACGCATTATATTCAAAATAAGAGTACTGTATGGATAGATGCATAGTATAATGCTGGTTCTCATTTTATTCTCTTATTCTTTTCCTAATTGTTGGCATTTGATTGGCATTTTTGGTGGTACTAAGCATTAAGCCACACATTATAACCACAAGATCTCGTTCCAGCATGGCAATAGTAAACTCAGAACCTCCATCATTGCAAATGTAACACTAGAATTGCTTTGCCTGTGTGCATCGTTTTACATTTATCCACATCAAATTTCACCCATAATTTCTGTCATTCGATATTGTGAAATCAAATGACCTAGTAATTCAATATTGTGAAATCCTTTTCCAAATCACTGCATGCAGTTTTTTGCCTGCTTCCCCAGATGATTATTTTTGTTACCTCATTATGTACCCCCCCCATTTTCAATATAATTTACAGATACGCACAAATCTGTGAAAAACTGACGTTTCATTCTAATCCTTGTTTCTTATCTTCACCCAGCTACTTAAAGAACTTCTCTGATTCAACAGCAGATTCATGTCTTTTAACAGCCTGGGGTGAGTGACCTTTACAAATGTGCTTTGCAAATCCAAGTGGACTACTGCCACTGGACTTCCTTTGTCAATATTGCTTGTTGACCCCTTCTAAGACTTATAAATTGTGATATCCACTAACAACAGTGAGGTTAACTCTTTTCAGTACATCTTATCTCTCCATGCATGCACTAATTCTGTTCTTCAAAGTAACATTTATTAGCTTGCCTCCTAGGCATATCTTGTTTACTAGCTTGTAGTTTTCCAGATCTCAAAATCAGTTTTAAAACTGGCATCACATTATCTTACCTTCCAATCTTCTTGTACCAAAGTAATTGGAAAGCATTACAGACAACAATCTGCAGTTCAGCTCTTTCAGCCTCAAACTTCTCCACAAGTCTTGCATGAATACCATCTGACCACTTTTTCATCTACCTGCTATACAGCCTCGCTGAGGCTTTGATGTGAAGCTGATCTGATGCATCTCCAATGAGGAAAAGTTCCACAAGATAAAATTCCACAACTTCTTCCACAATGAACAGATACAAAATTATTGGGTTTTTGAGGCTGGGGGCAGAGGCTGGTGATGTTCTGCTATGGTCTTAACCTCTCTGAGTCACCTGAAGCCCCTTTAGTAGCAACATCATACACTAAGTTCTCCTAATCATTGCAAAGGGCAAGTTATTTGCCTTTTACAGGCTCTTTGAATAACTCCTGAAGTAAACATTTAATCTGCAGCCTACCGAGTTTCCTGCCCTCACAGCCTCTTTGATCTTCCTCTGGCTGTCACAGCTTTCTGTCACCATCCTGGCCAGTGAACGTAAATGGCCAGTAGTATAAACCCTGAAACTCCTTTTCCCATGTGGAATCTCAATCCACATGCTCACCATTTGGGTCACTAAACTGTTTTCTCCAGTGCACCTTAGAAATTTTGAACTGAAACTTTCCCCATGAGCCATGTCGGATCAGCATCTCCAAATACAACCACATTCATTCTGGGATATAAAAATGATGTTTCATTTAAAAGTCTGGTATACTCCTGGACTTGGGAATGTGTAGCTTAAACTCACAGAGGAATATCCTGATTATCTAATCTGACCTCCTTAAAATAAGAGAGGCTAAATGTATTCCCTTTGTTAATTATACTTTCTCTTGCTGTGCTTGAACTACAGCATTTTTTTAAATCTTGATTTTACTGTGTTCATGTGACAGAGCATGTGACAGACGGCTCAGTACAACTCTCAGTAAATCATCCAAATAGTTCAGTATTTTTACTGTTTGATTTTTGCCTCATTTCCAATCTGAATGTATCTGCCATCCTTCTTTCACATCTTAACAGTTTTCTACTAGGTTGAAAAGTCAGATGACTTTGAGGTGGTTTTTTTCTTCAGTCAAACACTTAAAGACTGTCATCAAGTCACTTCTGTAAGTTTTTATTCACGGTTCTATGTTTATTTTCTTGTCATACTTCAGTTCTGCAATATTTCTCGAAGTGATAATAATAGAATTAGACAAAGTAGATGAAAAATAATTTTTTCACAAGTGCCAAATGCAGAGGAAAATATGCCTTTCTCTCCTTCTATTCAATATTCAAGATCAAAGGACGACATCACCTTCCTTGGCTGCAGCATCTCAGTAGTAGCTGTTATCTACTGAATACCAGTTATCTATAACTTTATTTAGTGTGACTGCTTTTTAACATAGAGCTCTGGTTCTGTAAATACTATTCACACACTGCCATTAGATACATGAACTCATATTTGGTTAGATTGAAACACACGCTGTCTGTCAGTACTTAAAATGAATCAAACTGTTCCATATCAGTGATTTATCCCTTTCATTTGTTACTTTAATTTTTAGCAGTTCTTCCAGTCGTTCCAGAGACTACCAACTTAATCAGTATTTTAGATCTCCCTCAGGATTTTGAGCAGTATGTTAAAATTACACGGTACTTTGTAAAACTAAGCCACAAGTTTTTCAACAATGATTCTTTCCTCGTTACTATTTCACTATCTGTTGAATTTAGATGCACTTAAAATGTACTGTACTCTTATATTACTGGTCAAAGAACCATGTGGTGCTAGGTTCATTGCTAACTGATTAGAGGTTATATCTTTTTACCACTCTCACATTCTACCTCCATTACCACAATTATAGGCAAAGGTACTTCTATCAGAGAAGTACTTGGCTGCAGGGAGTCTCACAAAGTCATGAAATTAAGTAAGCTTGACAGGTTCTGTTTTGTATAAGCCCATTTCTCACTGGCATATTGTCCTAATATTTTATTGGAAATTTCAACAAATTGATAAAATTAAATACATAGGTCATCTCACAAAATCTTTAAAATTGTGGTAACACCCCAGATTTTCACTCAAGACCTTCCTCACTATTTCAAGACCTTATAAAACAAACCCTTGACTTTTTATCCAAGTGCTTAAAAACTCATGAGTGTGAAATATCTTGAATTGGTTGTTTTAAGTATCAGTCTAAAATCACAGTTGTTTGCTGTTGGAGAGCATAACCTTATTAAATGAGCTGAAAACTGTTTTTTCTACTTCCCCCCAAGAAAACAGGCCTAAAGTATTTATTGATTAGTTCACTTTGTCTGCTTCAATACACATCAGTCTATAGAATTAAGACTCCCAGCTTTATCATGCCGATGAATTCATTACTTCCATTTTTTCATCAGCTCCTTTGTAATTTCTCTCATAATTCTTTCAATATTACTGTCCATAAGAGTTCACAAAGTCAGGATGCTCTTCCTCAGTTCTGTTCCTCAAATCACATCCGTTGCATTGTACACACACACACACACAAAATTAGGTCTATCAGCAACATGCCAAAGACTGTTTCCTGTTACTAATGACTTGCTGACACAATTACCTTGCACACGTTTTTTTAGGACTGTTTCCTTATAAAGCCAGGCTTATGGAGTCATGCTCTTGGCTAGCCTCTCCCCATTGCAACTTTGAAACCACTCACCTGTATTTCAGAAACCCTGCATTGTGAGGGAGGACTCAGAAATCACCTGTTTGTACACCCTTTAGGACAACTGGCTGCTAGGTCTGGGAGATGGTCTCTGTTCAGAATCTTACTGGCAGAAACAAGTTCTCATCCCCGAGTTTTTAAAACTGATCAGATTGAGAACTGCTCAAAAGAGGAAAAGCCAGACTGGAAAGAAATAAAAGCAGTGACATGAGACCAACCACAAAGCAATCTGATCTGGAAGGAAGCAGATCTGTTCTGTTTGTCGCTATCCCAAGTAAGAGGGGAACAAGATACCCAGATGCCCCTTTTCATGTATTCCCACTCTCTTACTCACATCATCTACAGTTTCTACACGGAGCTCTGTGCTCCTTCCCCTTCCACCTGTGTGCATGCAACTAAATGAAAATATCCCTGCTTTCATGACTCAGTTTCCTTCCGCATTACCATTTCCTTTCTGAGGCTTCTCCCTCTCTTTATTTCTTTTCCCTGACTCACTCAGACGTTGAAGGTGAAGGAGGGAGGAACTGGACACCTTGATACATACTTGATATGTGCAAGGTATGCATGCAGAGTGGATGTCTCACTTTTTCACGCTCCAAGTGTGTAGACCACACTTGCCATTCCAGATCTCAGTTCACACACCTACAGATCTGGGGGGGAGGGATAAGTAAGGAGAAAAATGCAGGGGATGTTCACTGCTTGCTGCAGCTGCTTCACCCCTCTCCTGTCAGCCTCCTACCCTGCTCCCACTCTGCCGAATCGAAAGTGGCTGGATTAGGAGTGGGTGGTCTTTGGCTCAGTCTCTCCTTGCTGTGGGTGCTATGAGCCACTCATTTACCCTCAGCACAGAACATCCAGTGGGAAAGCAACATAGGAAGTACGTACTCCTGCCTCTGACAGGACACTGACCACCCCTTGTGAAGGGGAGCCCAGCAAGCCAGGTACCTGGCTTTGGCAGATCACATCTGACCCAGAGGCTGAACAATTAACAGCACTGCCTTTTCCAGGCTGCACGGTCAGATACTTGGTGCACGAGCCAAGCTGTCACTTGGGTTGTTTCTTGCAAAGCTGCCAGACCAAAAACACATGGAGAGGACTTCAGCTGACACCTGGGGTTACCATGGTGAGGAATTTCGTGACACATGGCATTCCCAGTGGTTAAAGGAAAGTGGTGATGGAGGCAACATATAGGAGGGTACTAATGACATGTAGAAGACCTGGGGTCCTCTGGCAGAGCAAGACTAAAGCAGAGGGTCCAGCCTGACTCAGAGGCTTTAGATCCTAAGCATAGGATCACAGGATAATTGGGTTGGAAGGTGCCTCCTGAGGTGCACACTCCAGTTCAAAGTAGAGTCAGCTATGAGGTTAGATCAGATTACTCAGGGCTTTATCCAGTCTGGTCTTGAAAACCTCAAAGAATGGATACTGAACAACCACCCTAAAAAACCCCTTACAGTGCTTGACAATTCTCACAGTCAAAAAGTTTTTCCTGATACTCAGTGTGAGCAACTTTAGTCTCTCTTCTCCCACACTTCAAAAGTACTATTAGCTTTTAATATCTTGGAATATTTTCCCACCATTTTATGTCACATTCACAAAACATGTTTGGTGCAGGCTTCTGTGCAAAGACGTGAGAGAAATCAGAGAAATCACTGGAAAAAAAGCGAGAGCAATCTTGAGCTTAACAGGCTTGAGCTTTCTATTAATTTAAATCCATTGAAGAAATTAAGAGAAACCTTGCCACACTAATCAGAACAGCCAGTGCTAGGATATGTCTAAGCTGTAGTCAAAGGTACACTTGCAATACAATCAGACACCTATGCAGATCTGAAACCCTAAACTTGGCTAACTCAGTTACTGACAAAAATCAAGCTGATCTTTGGCATTTAGTTGGTCGGTACTCAAATATCTACAAGTTCCTAGCTGGATTTTACAGCCTTAACTGTCCAGCAACCTCAGTGAAAATTCTCCTGCACATTCCCTGAAACTGAGACCCAGCTACGATGAGAGTTGCTAGGAACTATGACAGGGTATCACCAATACACAGACATGACTTGTAGCCACTACCAGAGGCAGAAGCCACCTCCAGTTCTCATTGTGTAATTGCTATCATGTCATGTTACACAAAGCACATGTATGACACTGAGATGTGACAGTGGAGAAGGTGATTGAATATCAGGTTAAACTCTTAAGATCATTTTTCAGCTTTTTTCATACCTTAGGAAACCATAATGTGATCATTGCCATTCTGGTGTCCTCCGTAAAATATAAAGATGCTCTATGACTCTATTTCAAATTATCACATATGGACCAGCTCTGTTATGACCCTCTCAATCACTTTTCCCCAGGGAGAAATAACCAGAAAACTCATATTTAGGAAAGAAAATGTGAAGTTGCACATCACTAAACATGGGCAAACTATGACATCTAACTAGATCATAGTAAAACATCCCTGCGGGAGATGAAGAAATCATGTGGCTTGCTTAAAATTGGAATGGAAAAAGGCCCGGAGCAAGCTCAGGGCACAATCCTGCACTGGCCCTTGTGTGGTGAATAAACTAAATGTGACTGATTATGAGCTTTCTATCACTAATTAAAACCTCTTGAATTCTGAGAAGGTAAAACCAATACAAGCACAGCACTCCTTTCTCTAGGACCTACGTGGTCTTGGAAAGGCAATACAGAGCCTGTACACTGAACTAATTCTGCAAAAATCTAACCAGATACACTTGGAAGAGAGAACACACAGCTCTGCCCATGCTAGGATGCTCGTTTCCAACCACATCCTAGAGCTCAGACCTAGTACTTCAAAGCACTGATTTCTCAAAATATGTCTGAAGAATCCTCTCAATAACTGCAGAAGGCTGGAGCCAAAAATCTAGGCTGCCAAGTAAGAATTGTTCTGAACAAAATTCCTTAGGAGGAGTAGTCCAAATAAAACTCAAGGACCCCACCTCCACTAAATCCAGCCTCTAGCACTGACAACAGAATAAGCTCCTTCTAAAGCAAAGCAGTATAAAAGTTTCACACAAAGCAGGCATCAGGCACTGTTACTACATTCAGATCTGACTCCCACAAAGACCAGAATCATAGCTGTGCAATCCCCCTTAGCACACACCTTCATAACACCAGGGCAAGAAAAACTCCTCAGTTAACTGTATAAATAGGTCCCTGAAGTCCAGAATGAACGTATATCACACAGAACAAAATTCGCTATCATATGAGAAGTCAAACACCTGTCTGTATTGAAGGTCTGCAATTTGCAGACAAAGTGAATTTTCAGCTATCATTATCCCATCGACATTTCAATGCATAGATGCTATTTTCCATTTTCATCTATGCCCACACAATTGTATGACATTTATAAATATATATATAAACTTATATATAATCTCATATGAGTATGACACTTGCAACAGCTCAGTTATACCAGGGGGGTTTTTGTAGCACAGATTCCAAGTTACGGATCATAAAAACACTGCCATGCACAGGAACAAACCCCTGTAGTTTGTACGACAGCTTAATCAGATTTTGGAGTGGAGAGTGGATGTTACAAAATGCATGTTTGTTCTTTATTTTAACAGCATTGTGGGAAGAGAGACCAAGACTTGATGCTGCCAGTTCAGACATACATCGATAAAAGGCGCATCGATAATTACCCAGCTAACAGGATAATAATGTCCTCGGCAGTGTGGGTGTGTGGAGGATAGGGGCAAGGCAGGAGATGGAGGCAATACACATCCTGATATGCTATGGAGACAGTGATCCAGGTGAGCCTGAAGAATCTCAAGGGAAATATTGCAGTGATCTTTGCCATGCCGACATTACAGAAGACATAAGAGATTTCTCTAGGTCAAGAGGACATTTGAGACAGCTAAGAGACATAGGCTAGATACGGGAATTAATTCCCAAAGTAGAAACTGGATTCTGTAGTTTGAAGTTTGCTACTGCAGGACTAAATGGTTCCCTGCAAGTGCTCACAAAGGGCTTTCTCACTGAGACAAGAAGTGTCACAGAACCAGGCTTTGACACTGTCCCTCAGATTCACTCTGGGGTGACAGAGTCCCTCCATCTGGGGCGGTGGCTCAGTTCTGATGTCCTCAGAGGTCTCCTTCTCCCTCAGACACCCGTGTGCTCTTGGGAGAGACAGACTGGGCCGGCTTGGGAGAGGGATGTACTGCCAAATGAACTCTGTTTTGCTCTCAGAGATTCTTTTGGCATATTGAATGATATATCCCCCTGTAAAGAGCTGTACCTGTGGTTTGCACAGAAAAAAAATTTCCTGAAGGGAAGAAAGTGTGCCGAGAATGCTGTGTTTACCTGTAGATACCTGTGCTTAAAGCTCAAGGGACCTCTTGGTATCTGCATGTGTGTAGGAGGGGAGAGCTGGGTCACATAGCCTGAAGGCTTGGGATCCTTTGGTTAAGAATGTGCATGGTGTGGCCCAGTAGAAGGATGCGATGCCTCCCCGTGTCCCCTCGCAATGGCTCTGCGAGAGGGAAGGGATTCAGTTCTGTTTGCTCTTCTCCATTGAAGTCTAGGCAGGGGGAAGGGGGAGAGGAGAAGACGTGCAGATCATGCAACGTTATGCATCCTCGGATAACAATAAACCCTTCCCGAGCAAAGGAGACAGCCGCTGGCCGCCAGATCCCTCTTGGGGAGGCGAGGCACGGCACGGCACGGCACAGCACGGCACGCCCCGCACCCACCCCCTTCTCCGGAGGCGCCGCACTGACCCACATGTTCGGCGACCTTTCGTCACGGGTGACACGGGCAGACGACCCCCGGCCCCGGGCACGTCCCGCCGCCCCGCTGCCAGCACCTAGGCCAGCGGCTCCGCGGAGCCCCGCCACGCCGCGGGAGACCGAGGTGGGGAAGGGTCGCACGCAGCGAATGGCGCTGCATGGGCAGCCGGGAGGGGGGCTGCGAGGGGCGACCCGCCACCCGCCGTGCCGGGGGCTGCCGTGCGGATACCCGGGCGGGGGCCGCGGCTGCCCGAGCATCCTCTGGCGCCGTCCCCACCAACGCCTTACCCACGGTGCGGGATCCGATGCAGCCCATCACTCCGGCGGGGCTCCGGGGAGAGGCGGCAGCCTCAGCAGCGAGTAGGCGGAGAAGGCAGGGAGCGGCGGAGGTCGGAAAGGAGCCGGTGCCTTCAGAGGGGAACGCCGGAGTGGCCCAGCGGGGACCGGCGCGGGGTCATGGTCAGGTAGGAGTGCGGGGTGCCCCCGCCGGGGCGAGGCGGGGAGCCCGCGGGCCAGGCTGTCATCTGCCCCGCCGCGCCTCCGCGCTTTGTTCCGCGCCCCGC
>VZTR01029549.1:47315-63146 GCA_013400775.1 Chaetops frenatus | reverse complement strand
ACACTCCTCCTCTGGATGATCCCTAATACCTTTATATCCTTATATTGTGGTGCTTGAAATTGGACACAGGACTCGAGGTGAATACTTTTAAACACAAGCTCATTGCTTACCAGTATCTGATGACTGTCTTTTCTCCAGGTTTATTACAGCTTATATTTGTATTAAAGCTGTAGTATAGAGTTGAGCAGCATTAATGTTTAAACATTTTCCACTCCAGAATCAAGATATAAAGTTCCATGTTCAAAGTGATTCTGAAAGTTGTGCCCTCACTAAAAGCAACCTTATTCATAAATGTGACCTGTCATTCAACTGAATAAGAAAAAGGAAACAAGAACTGCCAACATAAATTTAAATATGCTTATCAGCAACATTACTATGAATATATTGCCATTAAATGTTAATTAGTAATCAATGCTAATACTGATTGCACAGTGGGCAAACAAAAAACATATACTTCATGCGGAGCTATGAAAATAATTAATATTTGAAAGGTCAGACTGATCTTAAATAAGAAAAATCCCACAATTATTAAATTTTAAACAAAATATGCCATTACTCCATACTCCTACCCCAAAAAAGCTTATATTGAGCACATTTCCATTCTATCTGAAATTAGACTCCTTTTTGTCTGAGTTAAACCTCTCTGCAGAGTCATCTTTAAAGCTTTGGCCCAAGTTCTTAAAAAAGAAGTTATTTTTCTTTTTTCCCCTAAACCTATAATGGTATTTCATTACAACTTCAAAAACAACATCTTTGAGCCAAAATGTACATTTCAAACCATCAAGATTAATTGACTGAAATCATGGACCTAGTTTTCATGTAGTTATATAAAGCACATTTTAGTGTATTGATTACATAAGAAATATTAAAAATATAGGCTCTTAAAAGACACATTGTATATGAGAAATGAAATTTCTGTGGAAATGATCATGGAGTAGGTTTGTGTCATCAAAAAATTGAGTCATGATTGTGATTTTCCCAACAATATGAAAAAGCACAGATATGCAGAGCAAGTTGGCATTTATTGCCTCAATAAATGTACTTTCTTGATGGCATCCTACCCCAGGTTGCAATTCTAGTATAGGTCAAGGAGAAAAAATATAGCAAGAAACTGAGAGGACAAAAGTTTGGGACTCAGTGTTTTGGCTGTCTCAGTGCTCTTAATCATAACATCTGCAGCTTTGGTCTTGTGCATCCTGAGGGCTCTTCAGGCTCGCCACTTTCATGCAGATATTTTAGGACTCATTCTGGAAATTATAATTTTCATTGGTATTGTGGGCATTTCTGTTTTACTATTGCTCAGGATAGCTTCCTGGAAATGAAAGGAAATGTAATTCTGTCCTTAGTGGTTCTGAGGCAATCATGTTTCTCTCTCATTCTAAGATCCCTTACTTCTCAGGAGATCAGGGAACAATATGATCATAGCAACACTCAGCAAGTGTTTCAGCAATGTATAAATTAATCCATTTATTTAGTTTTATTTCACTTCCCCCCCACCCCAAAACTGCAAACATTATGGAAGACCTATAGAGCTTCTTTCATAATAGTTTTATTTCCAGAAACATATGAAATAAGATCCTTTCCCATGAGAAAATATATAAAAATTAATAACATAGAATTCGACATCAAGCATTTCTGGGAAATCTGACATGATGTGAGATTTCAGGTGATTCATTCCATTGAATGGAATGAATGGAAACTTTCATTGCATGACCCATAAACTTCAGGACAACCTAGCTCTTTTCTGTTTGCCACATGTTATCTTTACCTAATCTCATGTCTTACTCTTTACATTTTTTGTATTTTCAAGTAGTTAGTATGACACATGAAAGGATATTGCCAGCTGAAAACACATTAGATATTTGCCATGGCATTTGTCATAATTTTTACATTTAATCATTTTTGCATACATATGAGACTGTACAGCATATTTTTATTCAGGGAAGTTTTGCTGGTAATAGAGTATATTTCTACCATGCATGGAATTGAGATTTTATTTAGTTTGACATTTTACTATCTTTATTTGCTCTGATGCTTTAAAAAAAATGGCTTTTCTTTTTTTATGAAAACTGTCAAAGTTATGTATAACATGCCCATAAAACCAAACAAATGTGGTTTTTACTTCATTACTGGTGACATAATCCTAGGCAATTCAGAGTAGGTGGGAGAGAGAAGAGACCCTGAACCTGCTTCTGTAGCTCTTCCCTAAGCCACATTCTTCCCTAAAGCAAAAACAGAGCTGAAAAGCATCTAGGCTAGCAAATTTGCTGGGGTGTATTTTAATCTTTACTACCAGAATAGACAGTCAAAAAGTGTGACCCTCTGCTATGCAACAGGAAAGAACAATTGATTTCCTGTCATAATTTATACAGGTATGTGCACACATGTGTGAGTGTGTGTGTGCACCTGTTATCTCCTAACTCAGATAAAGCATTCATTTCCAAGAATGGTTCAGGAAATTAAAAATTGTACTGGGAATAACATAGATTGGAAAAGTTTAAATCAATGACACTTCAAGTGATATGCTGTTGTGTGGGATGCACCACATGTTAATTAACCAACACCATTTTTTTTTTGCACTCAGTAGCTGCATAAAAATGGTGTTTTCTGTACTGTTGTTTATCTTTTGCCACATATATTTCAGTGAAGCCTACTGTTGTCATATTCTATGCAGTGTCTTAAATACTTAAATACTTAGCATAAAGTTAGCTTGGTCTTACAGTTTTGTAAATTTTGTTTTGTAAGTTATATGCCTGCCATTTCCCTTCTCCGAACTTCAGATCATGTTGGTTAATTAAAATCAAATGAGATAGAGTGTAAAGCTCTCCAAGATACCTTTTCATTAAGAATATTGCAAACATAAGAATTTAGATAAAGAGAAGATCCCTTTAGTCCCTTTTGCTGAAGAGAAATGTTGTAATATGAGTTCAGTCACATTGTTAGACCCAAGATAACCCACATGAGAAAGTCTTGCATCAAACTAGATTTTTCCTGTTCACTTTCTCCCGAGGAGTATGTGTTCTGCTATATTTCACTGTTATTCTTACTTTCTGGATCATTGTAAAAAACCTCACAGCCATTTTATACTTTGATTTATAAAGATCATGAATTGTACAAATACATTTCTTTCTGTAATAAGAGCTCACCAAGGAAACCTCTTACATCATGAAATCATGCCACACATATACTCACTCCTCTATATATAATCATCTTGTGAGGAGGGCAACAAGCAGTTTTCCTTATGGATTTTTGTGAAGAAAAGGAAAGCAGGTGACAGTTCTCTGTATCAGTATCTTTGAAATCTGATACCATGTTGAGAAATATCTGAGAAAAAATTTGTGCAAAGAAAAGAAAGAAAAGCCTGGATGAAGTGCAACTGCATTCAGTTCCATCTATTTGCTCTGCAGTTTTTCTTCACAGGCAGAGAGCAATGGCATCAAAACTGTCCATCATAAATTGTAGATGCAATATAAGCATATATGTTATAGAAAAGTCTAATCCATAGCACTGCTCGGCTGAAAATCAAGTGGCATTTTCATAATGATCACAATGATGCCCATCTATTCCCAGTTTCACATAGTAAAGTTGGTACCACTTTCAAAACATTAATGCCTGGAAAGATAATTATATCTTTAGTGTATGTGATAGTCTGGATACAACAAAGCTTAAGCATGACCTTGAATGCTTTGCTAACTCAAGATGGAGTTAAAGGTATATTAAACTCTTGTTGAAATCGATCCCTATTCTAGCCAAAGTGCACTTAAATCACTAAACAAATTCAGGGCATGAATGTTTGCCAGCTTCAGAAAAAAAGCACCTTAAAATGCCTTTTCTATAAAGAGTGGACACTTCTATAATCCTTGCAGCTCTGATTTTTTAATTGCACTTAATTTGACCCTCTTTTATTGTCATTATTGTTAGTTTAATGTATGAAAAAAATAATTTCTGTAGTTAACTTGCTCCCCCTGCCTTGCTGTTAAAGTAGTGCTGTCTTTGTGTTAGCAACACAGAAGTACTTTGATGCATAGCAAATATCTGGTGATAAAAAAGAAACAACACTGCATTTACAGTAAAAGTATCTTCACAGATACTGGGATCTGAAAGAAAGTATTGGAAATTATTTTAACTCTATATTATCCTGAAACAGAGAATATTCTAAGGAAAGCATAAATGCAAAATAATGTCCCAAGCTATTAGACTGGGAATTTCAATATCTTAGCAAAAGTAGTAAAAATATCATGGACCTTAGGTCATTTACTCAAAAACATTTTAAAAAATTGGTGAATAAAAACTGGATTTCAGATTAGAAAGCTTAGTATAAAATAAGATCTTTCACGCTCTATTTAAATAAACCCTATATGTAGAGAATTCATGGTTGTAAAGTAAAATATTCTAACACCAGAAAATTCTTTCCCTTTCAGGGCATCCTCTATTGTGACATAAGTGAAAAATTCATTTTTCCTTTCCCATTCAGAGTCAGATAATGGCTCGGCTTACATAATCCTGTGGACAATTTAAGCCATCATATTCTGTAATATTTTCCCAGACTTCAACTGGGATGAAATTATTTGTGGAATACACCTCCATCCACAAAGTAGATCTCTGCAAATATTAAGTGGCTGAGTGAGGGACTACTGCAACAGCAACAAGGTTTTAGCTGCTGAGGGTACAGAGCATCATTCTGGGCAGACCAGGAGCAGAGCCAGCTTGAGGCTTCAATAAAGCCTAGTGGAAGCACCCTGGGACAAACTGTGAGGACCAAGACCCAGTTTCTCCTGTCCCTCAGCATATTGCTGGGCACTGAGATGAGAAAATTTCCAGCTGGAACCACCCCACTGAAACCAGAAAAAAAATTACTAAGTCAGAGAAGATATGATATTTAACTTCCCAAAGAGCTAAGGTGGGACAGAGGATTAATTATGCTAACATGGACTAAAAAGGAAAGCCTTGGTGATTCAGAAGGACTACAGAACCCTCCTGGATCTAAATCCAAAGACCCTGAGCAGCAGTATTAATACAGGTAGGGCTTCATTATTTTGTTTACTGTTGCATAAACACCTGATATCTGGGTGAAGATTTATTTTGTACAGAAATAAACTGCAAAGCTTGTCCTTCTGCATTCAATACGTTACGTCTAACATTTCTCCCCAAAGAGTTAGACTGAAAACCTGGAATATCAACCCTGATATTTGTGGCTGTGCTTATGTTCTGAAAAAGTCTGAGAAGGTTAATTTCAGGGAACAGAAAATTGAACTGTCTGCTCCAGCTACTAGAATAATTTTCTTGGTAACATCAGTACGACAGAAATACATGCAGAGATGCTTTCACCAGGTGCAGTGGCTGCTTATAAAGAGAAATTTCAGAGCACATAGAGGCACTCAGACATAAGATCCTGAAGACAATGCAGGATAGAAAACTTTACTATGTCCCTATATAGAGATATAGGCCCCTTTTCCTTTTTCCAAAAGTACTTACAGGAGATGGATGTGTAACATAAACTTGACCCCAACTTTTGAAGTCTCTCCTCTTGGACTGACTACACAAGAAGACATGTGACTACAGATATCTACGCAAGATGAGAATACATAGCTGAAGGGATGATGCAGAGGGTGTGGTGCTGTGAGCAAAACACATCCCCAGCATGTGACTTGAGACCTGAATCTGAGAAACCTGAAAAACTATCCATGATAAATTTGCCTGTTCCACTGTGTTGCTGAATTTTTCAATAGACATGCTGAATTTTAAAAGCTTCTGTAACATATGGTTATAGATTTCTATATACTTCTGTCCTACAGGTGATAATTAAAAGATAATAAATAAGCCAGCTCCTTGATAAACCTTTTCTACGTTTCAAAGCATACCTACTGTGCCATAAACTTCTGGATTTTTTTCCTTTTTATGTAGACTAAATTTGGTTATACCTTATTGTAGTAGCTTTCCTGCTGCCATTTTAGTTACAATCACTAATCTTGAACCAAGAATTAAAATAACTTCCCTGCTAAGTAAATAGTGCCCATTACCAGTAACACCAGTAGTTTTTTCTGCTGTAAGTAGCATGATCTAAACCTATACAACCCATCCTCTAAACAAGTTTTTTAGTATAGCCTGCATTCCAATATTCTGTACTTACCCCATGAACCCATTTCCTACATAATTTCCCCCAAAATATCCTTTTTCTTCTTCTTAAAAACAGTGGAAAGATTGGTAGCATAATCAAGTAATAATAATTGTAGTATAACTGGAAGTCAGTTTGGAAGATTGGAGGCAGCTGACATCTGAGCACTTAAAATTAGCTATTGTCTGTCATATTTATTTTATTCTTTCTGGATCCAGACTAAATTTTATTGATTTTCAAGGGGGAAATTGGGCTCAAAAAGATTTTCTGTTATGAACCCAAACAAGTGATGAATAAGATTTTTTTATTGTTGTATGTGTTTGGAGAGGAAGATGGGGAAAATTAGGCTTTAAAACCCAGTAATTAGGCAGTTAAGTGACAGTACAAAATCTGTTAAAATTAAATTAAAAATTTCAAGACTATTCCAGAGAAA
Source organism: Chaetops frenatus (assembly GCA_013400775.1). Taxonomy (NCBI): domain Eukaryota; kingdom Metazoa; phylum Chordata; class Aves; order Passeriformes; family Picathartidae; genus Chaetops; species Chaetops frenatus. The sequence goes on along the minus strand of VZTR01029549.1, from coordinate 56,598 downwards.
TTCTAAGCAGCAATTAGGATTTAGTTTTTGCAGTGCTGAAAAGAGTTAGAACTGTGTTTTAAATCAGGCGAATTGTCAGGGGAAAGCACTGTCACTGGTGCTTAGAGAAGGTGTAGGAATGTTGCCTATGAAGTGAGGCCATCTCCTGAGAGGGACTCACAGAGGAGCTGTTCCCATCCCTCTCCCTAGCTAAGGGAGTGGATGAGGTTAGTGACACTGAGACTCCTCACTGCCTGCTGGGGAATACAGTCACCCTCCTGGTAATTTAGCTGGAAATGCTCTCTGTGTGCATTTGAGCCTGTGCTCCCTCCCCTGTCCTGCACCTCCATGAGCTGGCTTTGCCCACAGTGACAAAACAGACCCAGCAAACTCACTAAACAGAGGTGTGATGACTCTGCCTCGCCACTGACAACTGAACACTCACCCAGCTGAATTAGCTACAGCTGCAGGGCATGGTAAGGATTGAGGTGTGAGGCTCCAAAGGGATGGGGAGGAGAGGGAGTTGTCCCTCCCAGCCCCCTGTCCTGACAAAGGATGTCAGGATGAAGCAGCTGCTCACCACCTACACCCCTGGCTCTGAGAAACCCCTCAGAGAGAGCCTGCTGGGCCCAGCCCACCAGGGGTGCCTGAGGAAATCCTGTGGAAGAAACCTGTGCCACTCCTCGGGGCAAAAGGACAGACTGATATTTTGTAAGGAAAGGTCACTCTCAGACCTGTCCTGCTGGCACAGCTGGGGAGACAATGCACTGTGCAGAAAAAAGAGGAAATGGCAGCAGGATTTGGGATGGGCAGAACATAAAACAGGGTAACTGAGAAAGATGTAACTAAATATCTTCAACTCTAATTTCTCCCTGCAAAACATTATCACTTGTATATATTTATGAAACTATTCTGTTTTATACCCAAATGCTGGGGTTTCTAGTCCTGTTTCCAATGACTGTCAGAGAGGTGATTTTTTTCTAGTTGGAGTAAACTGGAAATGTTTGAAAATATCCATTTTCAAAATTAAGTAATGGAAATTAATTGAGGCTGGTTTTCTAGAGCAGCTGTCAGCTTGCTTCCAGAAGTTCTCATAGACTTCCAAACTCCATATTCACTTTCTTTGCTTTCTCTATACATATACACATATGGGGATAAAAATAGTGCATGTTGAATTAGGAAGGGATTTCTCAACCAGTGACATTAAGATCAGGAACATATGTGATGTAGATGCACTGTGAGATGACCAGCTGTGCTCTCAGTCTGTTCAGTCTGTTAAGAGGAGTAAACCTTGAGCTTTAGGCATTCTTGGGTACAGGTTGAGATGTAACAAGCTATGTGGAAGAAAATGAAATATGAAATTGGATAATGTATTTAATTTACTGTGCTAATAGGCAACCGTCTACTTATGATGTTGCCAAACAAGCATATTTAATATTTTCCTATGGTTACTCTGGTGGTAAAATACTTTTCAGAGAACTGGAGGGGAAGCAAAAATGCAGAACTCAAAGCCGACTGCTCTTTATAATTTTTAAGGCAAACTAGATATTTAGAAATGTGTCAGAACAGACACACTTATTTTATTTTTCCATAAGAAGCCATGCCAGTTTTCCTGCTTTCTTTATCTTAAGCAGATTACTGTCATCACCATTCTTGCCAACAAGCAGACTCATTGGAATATTTTTCAAACATGAACCAAAATATTGGATGCAAGCAGGTGGAATGAATTAATTATAAGCATATGGTTCTAACATAACGATTTCTACAGTGTACTGTTGAGACTTCTAAGGGTCTAGCTATACAACACACTTTGGCAACAAAGCTGCTTTAAGAAATTATCAGTGACATGAATATAAATGTTTGTGGAGCCAGATTTACTGAAATGATCCAGGCTGAACACCCAGCCACACACACACACACACATTCCTGGGACAGCTTTCAGCTGTAAGCCATGGCAGCGGTGTGGCTTACACTGTTTTCCCAGTTGCCTTAGCAGGAGTGAACATGGTGTCAAACAAACACAGCAGGCAGGGAGGGGGAGCTCTGGTGGGGAAATAGTGCTTCCTAGGCCAGTTTAACACACTGCATTGCACAGCCATGCAATATGTGCTCCAGGAGACCACATCCACTCTGAGTCCAGGCTATGAGTCCTTCTGTGGCAGAGACAACTGCAGGTGCTCCTGGCTTGCACTGATCCTTGACCAATTCCCAATCACCCCTACTGATGCAAGTTATGATTCCCTTTATCAGTGAAAGAGATACTCTGATATAGACAACTGAAATGGTCTGAATTAGAGAAAGATAGCCAGAAAAAAATCTTAAAGGGAAAAAAAAAATAGGAAATGAAAAGATTCCAGATCCATACAGGGGGATCAGCTGGAGGCAAGAAGTAGCAGAGGAAGTGTGTCAACACCAGGCACAGCTCAATAGCACAAAGTCTGGTACAGTACTGGCTATCCTGCTTTAGACTAGATTAATGTTATAATTTTATCCTCTCCACATTTTCATATGGGAATTCCTGAGGGGATTTTTGATAGTTAATATAAAATGTAGTCAAACTAAAAACATAATGACTATTCAGGCTGTTATTCATTATATTGGGTTTTATTTAATTAAGCAGAAATGAAATGTGGCATTTTTGAAGATGGCTGTGAAGCAGATGAGATCATAAAGAAATAAAAATAATTAGATTTTTACAATCCAGTCTAAATTCAGATAGGAATTTATGCCATTCTTCGTTTAAAAAAATTTACTTTTATATTCAGTGCACATTTATTATTATCTAAGAGCTCCATTTTAACAACCTACTGTGAGATCAACACTTTGAAATATCAGATTCCCTTCTCAAAGGGCTTGAATAAAGATTCACATGGAAACTAGTTTCTGTAAATATTGCTTTTAAAATCAGTCTTTACATTCAGATGATTTTTTTTTGATCCCAAACCCTGCAGAATGGCCCAATATAGCACCTCATAGCTGTCATGAGAGGACAAGAAGCAAACGATGTTAGAAATCAGTGCTAAATACTTTTTTTCTTACTAAATATTTCACATACAAATTATCACAATGACTTAGAGCAAAACAGACAAAAAACCATCCCGACAACTAACAAAAAACACTGGCTTATGTGCAATCCAGCAGATGGTGCTGTGATGCAATAAACTGGTTCAAGAGTACAAGAAATACACTGCATGCAAATATTTTTCTCCTTTACCTGGTGATGCTGTTTTTTTGATGGCTGGATTGGCTGCAGGAGCTTTTGCTGGCTCTTAAAAAAAAAATTTAAACCATTTATTACAAAGCATAATATCTTCAAAACCGCATAGAAATCTGAGGAAAGGCTTCCAGTGAGGAAGCTTGTAAAAATTTTTTTAACTGAAGAGTTAAACAAAGAGATTACCCAAAGGGAGAAGAGCTGAGTTGTCTTCAATAAACTCAAAGGCAACAACAGCATAGCCAGCTGAAGGGCTAGTAAGCTCTGGCTGTTAGGCACCAAATCCCTTCTTTCAGCTTTTTCTGCTTAGTAGTTCAATATCTATTGGCAAAGCAGAGGAAAGAAGGTATGTAGAGGTTTCAGCATTGCCTTGCCCCTCAGGCAGCAGCTGTGTGCTGGGAGCCTCTGCATCTGATCTTGCAGCTAAGAGAGCAGAAGGTCTGAAACAGCCTCTGTCAGCCTTTGAGGAGTCACTTTTGTGGATTCAGTAGTGGTACTTCAGGGGATCCTACAGCTATTCAGAGTGACATCCTGTCCCCTAATCTGAAATTTGCCCTGGTTAGAAGAGGTGAAATTGGGATGTTTTTTTGCAAAGTACATCCACTGACTTGGCTATACCAGGAATGCCCCTTCATCCTGAAGAATGGGGGAGCACTAGGAGAATGTCTTCATGTTCAATCCTGCAGTTGAAAGAGAACATGGAATTGCTGTATTCTCCTAGCAGAGAAACAAGCCCTCTACAGCCATTTAACTGTAGCTCTGTTCTTGGTCTTTTCATGAAATATTTGCATTATACTCTGTTTGTATAGCATGTCCTTGCAGAATGAAGGTCCTAATGATGAATGTTTTGTGCATCCCCAAGTGAATTTGTGGAATCTCAGCCCCAGGTAGAAGAACCCAAGTAACCTTGGGTTATTGGATTTATTCACTCTTTGTTAGTATTTATTTAAATGCTTTTCTCCTCAGGAACTACCAAAACAGACTGTTCTTAAACCACAAGCGTTTAACAAATATCCATAAGCTAGACTCCACCAATGGTCATAAAGACGTTTATTTTGTATCAAATAGAAGTTTCTTTAAATTAAAATTCACATTTTCATATCTTGAGAGGAAATAACTAATCATTTTAATCACAAGCTGAATTACAGAATGCCAAAAAATGTTAGTTAATCCTTCACATCTGTCACTGTATTATTATAATGAAAAAGTACATGGCTAAATCAGGAATGTAATTTTGAGTCCTTTCCCTCCAGTCTTTTGAGAACTTCATAAAAGATGCATCAGATTGTCTTGTGAAATGAAATGAAAACAAAATATAGCTTGCATGTGTGGGATTCTTTTATTTCCATCCGTGTAAAAGCCCACAGATGATAATTATATCCTGATTTAGTTATTATCACAGCATTGTAATTATTTGGGGTGCTCACCCTTCCTTCAGGGAAATTAATAGAAGATCTTGAAGAAGAATTTATTTAGTATCACTTTCCTGAGTGGCTGTTTTTGCGGAAGTAAGAGATCCAACACACATGTTCTACAGGTGTCAAATGGACCTAATACAAAATTGCAGGACTCTGTCATTTATCCTCTTCTGAACTCTCAGCTAGAGTATGCTTGACAGTGATTTTTTTTAAACTATTTTTTATAACATCTGTGAAAACAAACTAAGTTAAGATTCTTTTTTTTATACAAAGATTTTGATTTAAAATATTTAATTTCTGAGCAACTAAAATAATTTTGAGAAAAAATAAAATTAAGAATATATGTTTGACTAAAGAATTCTGTAATTTATTTAATTTTTATATAACTTTTTAGCAGCATTGAAATAAAAGTGCCCAAAGTTTAAACTGGCTTTTGCAAGCATACCATTTTCAGTTTGTTATTCACAAATTATTTAAGAGCTAATTATTCTTCATCTTTACATAAACTATTTCCATCTGCAAATTTCACTCTGCAAATTTCACACATGTGATGGAGATGGGAAGTTTTGCTGTGACAGCTGCTGAGTAATTCTATTAAAGGAATCACAGAATGGTTTGTGTTGGAAGGGACCTTAAAGTTCATCTTGTTCCAACTCCCTGCCAGGCAGGGACAACTTCCATGAGACCAGGTTGCTTAAAGCTCCATCCAGCCTGGCCTTGAACACTTCCAGGGATGGGACATCCACAGTTCTCTGTGTAACCTGTTCCAGCACCTCACCACTCTCACAGTAAAGAATTTATTCCTGATATCCAATCTAAACCTACTCTCAGTTTAAAGCCATTACCTCTTTCCTGTCATTGCATACCCTTGTAAGAAGTCCCTCTCCAGATCTCCTGTAGGCCCCTTTTAGGCACTGGAATGCTGCTCTGAGGAATTCTGTCCAAAATAATAGGTCCTTTAAGACCTGCTTGAAAACAGGTACTTCTTTCACTAACAGGACATTACTTGTAGAGTAAGTCTATGAAACCTTTTGTTAAATATTTCTGCAAAGTTTGCATAAGAACCTAACACATATGCTTTTTTTTGGTCACCAAAAAACTTTTAATAAATTGCTGCAAAACTGAGGATGGCAGGAGATTGTTCTGCCATACAAGTAATGAAAGATCATACATGGAAATGGGAGTTAGTGCACCCTTTAACTGTGAATTTGAATCAGATTTTGAAGCCCCATATTTTACCTAACTTTTCTTATATACTCTACTTTCAGAACAGAATGCTGAGCAGATGAAGTCTTACCAAAGAAACTGTCTTACTGTCCTGAATGTGTTGAGGCGTTGTTGCTTGCAAATTTGCAGAAAAGGAAGATGTATCTCTTCCCTTTTTAACACTGCTATGTTCTCAGAGCATATTTTGGCTATTTTTTCAGTAGAGCTCAATTACCATCTCTCTTCAGCTGCAGAAGTTTCTTTGTTGGAACCAGAGGTACCTAGACAGTCAGGGCCCTTGTTTTGCATTTGTGAAGATAAATTTGGAGTTACTCAGCATGTTGAACTCTGTCTTCCCAGCCTATTTATGAAAATTGCTGCCACATTCAGCTGAGACCTCAATTTGACATTTCCTCCCCTATGAAACCTTTGTTTTTGAGGACAGTGATAGGAAAGAGGGGAAAGCAAAACTGTCAGTCACAAAGAGGAGTGTGCAATCAGAAGCCTAAGAATGGATTTAGAAAGTAGGAGGCAGCTGAAGTCTATTTTTCCAGTTATAAATGGTGCAGCTACTTTCTTCTTTGTATTTTCAACTACTCAATAACTATTATTTTTGGATTAATGAAATGCACTTTTTGAAACTGCATGGCATATGAAAGAGATAGTAGCTTCTTACTTTTGAGTTCTTTGGACACAGCAGCTTCTTTTTTATCTGTAAGAGAAAAAAAAACCCCAAACACATGCATAAAAAACATAGTAAGGATAAAGGTAGACAGAAAACTGCATGCAGCAAGTTTAGAGGTAAAACGGCTTACTTGCTATAAAGTCCATTGGAATGATATAGTGAATCATCTCACTTCTATTTATTTCATGGTACAGTGGCACTAATTTAACCCTAAGTTTAAATACAGGAAAGCCTGTGTGACCCTGAACTCTCGTGTTTAGTTTTGGTATGGTAACACGTGGGGTTTGGCATGAGACTGAGTTCCCATGGCTTCCATGTTGTGGCTGAGCTGTGGTTGCCCATCATGTGCACGTTGTCAGGCTGCAGAAGCACAAGGGAGGATGTGCTAGCAGCCTAAGAACAGAGACAAAATGAGAGGCACTCTCTTCCTGCAGTTGTTGACTATCACACATCTGAGGCCTAGTATGGAAGATTTTCCACCTAACACCTTTTGAACCTGGAGAAACTCAGTCCTACATATGGCCATGTAAGAGCAGGCAAAATTAATCCCTGGTTGACTTGAATAAAACTGAAATGACTTAGCTGTATCAAAATGCAACATGGCCAGGCAATCTAACAGAAAGACTTAACTCGGCTGTTCAGTCTCACTTTCACTTAAGGTAGGATTTTTGTTCAATATTTTTGTAGGATTTTTTTTTTTCTGATGGCTGAGAGATTTGAAATCTTTACTAAGGTGATGTAAGTCTGCAAAGATATTCTTAGATAACATATCTCTTCATTATAATTCTTGGTGTTATTCTACCTTAGGGCTTTTAACTGGGTACAAAATCACCCAATTTTAGAAACATACTTGGTGTCTCACATAGCGTTTTCACTAGCCTCACCTGTACAACTGAGAAATTATTCATGGGGATTCTGTGAGACAAGAGCAAAGGGATGCATGGAGCAGTGGTAGAAGCTACTCTCCTAGATGGTTATGAGGAAATTAACATCCTCTCTAATAAGCTATAATGGGCCTAGAATATAGGCAGGATAATGCTTATGTCCACGACATATATGAATGATAAATGAATTGTGCTCTTAAACACTAATACAAGAAATACTTCAGGGCAGAAACTATCAAATTGCTTGCAAACTCAAGACTATCCTATTACTGCTGAGAATACAAAGTTGCTTCTGCTTCTGTAGCTTTCTAAATTGTGTGGAGAAGTTGATATGAGATAAGGTAATGCAAATTACTGCCAAGTAGTCTAATAAAAATCTTGAAAAATTCGGAAGAAAATATATTTCTACTTGGGTGATATGCTGCTCTGAACTGAAATATTTCTGGGTTAATCCTCTGCTTCCACTAACTCTCTGTGAAAGCATGTTCTGCAGGCATTACTTCAAAGTATGATAATTACCACATTTAGATGAAATTAATCATGAAGAAGCTTCCAGCCATGTTATCTGGCTAAGGAGCCTATTGAAGCCTTCAAGAAGTGCCTATTAGTTGCCAGATATGGAAATTTTGAAAGGTATGTATTGCAGCGATATGAATCATTTATCACAATAATCTTCCTTTGCTGGAGGATATATAAAAAAAAATACATTGACAGCATCATTTACAATAACAGACTGGATCTAAATAATGCCTTAAGTTCTTTATTTCCTTTTTTCATATAAGTTGCCATTTATTAGCGCAACATACTTTCATCTATTTTAAACCCATAATTTATTTTGAAAGACTCAAAGTTTTTCCATAATCTGAAATATATAACATGTAGTAAACATGGCAAATAGCTGGATAATTTTTCCATTAAGAAAATCTTATAATTTTGGAGGGTTGTGGGTTGTTTTGTTTTTTTCAAAGTGCAGAATGATTACCGATAATTACTTCCAATAGCACCTATAAATATGAAAATTTAAATAGTGTTAGGATATTCTTTTCAAGCTAAGGTGTCTCACATTTGATTTCTAAAGCTATATTTATCCAACTAGGCTGGAGTGATTTACAGAAAATTGTCCAGAGGAGGTTGTGTAGGACCTTGAACCGTGGAAGTACCTTTGAAGGTATATAACATTTACATGTACACACTTTAAAGAAATAAATGACCTATTAGTAAAGAAATGAACAATTGGTAGATCTTACAGAAGGAGGGAAAACTGATCAGGACTTCTGAGGTCCCTAAATATGGTTACTTGCTATAAGGTATAATTAACACATAACTTATCAACTCAAAGAAAAACAACACCAAAAATGAATTCCCCATTGAGTTATATTGTTGCAATATGAGACAATGAGAAATTTGTCTAATTCATTTTTGCTTTGCACGGGTCTAGGGTTTAAATTTTAAACTATGGGAGTGTGGTTGAGAATATAGCTTATATTAAATCAGGTTTTAATATTCATTATGTCTTTTTCTTAAAAACAACAGTAGTATGTTCTCTTGCTTCTTGGTGGGATTTTCTTTTTTCATGTTAGTTAAGAAAAGAAATTTAAAAAAAAATAATTTCTTCAGAAAGTTTTGAAGACACATTTGATATTTTGGTCTTCTTAAAGGCTCTTGTAAAACACCCATATACTGTGCAATTCAAAGATTTGGATACCTCTGACAACCCTATCCATTGTCGTTTCTTGAAAAAACCTGCAACAGACTTTAAAAGGTTAAGCTGATGAAATAGTTTGTCATCTGTGGAGCACTATGAGGCACCCCTTTCTTTTTACAGTTATTTTTCAGAGGTATTTGAAGACAATTGTATTCTGGCCTATATTCTCAAAAAGTAAGCATGTTTGTACAA
>VZTR01029547.1:126707-137457 GCA_013400775.1 Chaetops frenatus | reverse complement strand
TTGCCTTAGATAATTTTTTTCCAGGCACCATTCAGGCAGTCTTTAGGCTTTTTCCAGCTGAGTGTTTTTCTGGACATGGATGAAACTTTCTGAGTGCGCTTGTCAGCATTTGTCCTCTTAACCTGCCATTTTTAATTAGAAAATTAGGATAGCATTCAAAAGGAGGGATGTACTTGCATTAACCTTGCTTTGGTGGACTTTTTTTTTATTCTTTCACAATCAAAACCCCTTCCCAAGTACTCTGAATTTTTAAATGATCAGTATAGGTGGTTCCTTAGAGGGAGNGTGGCTATTTTTCCTAAATTTACTAACATTGACCTGGAAATATAGTATATACTGAATGCCTTGAAGTATGTCTAGAGAAAAATCAAATATTAGTAAAAAAAATTTCTGTTGTTTTACATGATCTCTAAAAAGTATGTGATTGATATGGGACCACCATCAGACTTTCAAAACAGAGGATAACATATTTATTTCATTTTCTGCCTGTAACATCTGCAATTTTTGTCTTGTAGAAAACAGTCTGATTTTCATTCCAGTAATGATTTTCAAGTACTGACAACAAATATGGAAATATGACTTGATGATACAATGAGAGAGCAGTATTAAAATCTTCCTGGTTTTATGGGCTGTGCATCATCCTGGCTCATTTTACTGCTTAATTGGAAGGGTTGAAGAAAAAGATTTCTTTCTGAAAAAAATCCTCACACTTCAATACTTATATATCAGAGCTCTGTAAGGTGACACAACTCTTATTTAACCTCTCTAATATCATGCATCTGAAAGAAGAATACCTGCAGCTGAATTTATTAGGTGAAATGCAGAGTTTATGGGACAAATCTTCTCAATAAGTGTCTTATGGCTTCTATTCCACAAGGTGACATAATATTTGCAAATTCAGGTGTATGTTTGTCTTTATTTGGATAGATATGCTAAAATTTGACTAATAATTTAAAGTTTAACTTTAAAACATTCTAACTTTGATAAAAATGTGCAATTGCCAATGGAATGGAAATCTAATCATACTCTATCATAACATATCATGCCATTCAAAAATTAGTTTAAGAAAATGAAGGCACTGCTTTTAGAGAATATATTGAACCACAATATAAATTAATAGTAATGAGGACCATTTCCAAAAGACCAAATTAAAGCCTAATACACAAGTGTGGGATATGAGGCATGTCAGTTTAAAATTGTGATCTCAAAGCTTGCCAGTCCCTCCTTAACCTGTCAACACCAGTCAAGCCTTGGCTAAAAAAAATTTATATTGCTTAGCTGATGAATTAAGAAGTTGATTATAAAATGTATATATTTGAAAAGTTTCTTCTTCCCGTTATTCCACATTGTCCTTCAAACAACCTGACATATAATCACAGAGAATTGTCATTGGTGACTGCACCTTAATCTTTCAATTATTCTAACTGTGATAAGCTTCTGCATTGTAAAGCTCTTGAAGCACTTAATATTGTATTATTTAACTAACTGCAGTTAAATTCTGAAATGGTTTACTGTAACCTCAGTTATCAAAGATGTTCAAAGTTAAAGTTGAGAATGAAGAGTAAGAAAGAACATGAAAAGATCATTTGTGCAAGCAAAAACATCTGCTTGAATTTTCTTTTCTCTTTTCCTGAACCTTTTTATTTCATTTTGTTTTTAAATCAGACAGCAGGCAAAATTGCAAACCTGCAGAGCTGAAATACACTGAAAAATATATGTGCATATATTTAAATAAATAATACCACTAAAACATAACTGAAAAAATAAGTTTTTAAGATGCACATTGCTTTCATCCAGAAGTGTCTGTGATGTCTGAATAACATTTTTTTGATAAGCACATCTAGGAACAGGCTATGAACATGGCTTCAAAACCAGGTACTCACAGCACTCCCAAGCCCTGAAGTTCTCCTGAGACATTGAAACAGCTCTGTTCCTAAAGCTGCTTTGATATGTTCACTCTAGAATGAGCCTAATTGCTCCAGATGGGTTTTGTGAGAAAAATAATGTGATTTAGACCCCTACTCTGCAAAGGAATTCAGATCTTTCCATAGCAATCAACTGTGTCCATTTACCTTTCAGCTGTGAGCATTTCCTCAGCTCTTTCTTCAGAACCATTCATGCCCAATCCCACGGTCTGAAAAAATTCCCATCAAGTCATGATCCTGATCCGAATTGTATGAAAAGACCAAAGCTATAATTACTGTTCTAATTTTGGTCTGTGAACAAGAAAACAAGTGTGATCTGAAGCCTGGTTGGTTTGAATGTGGTGTTTTATCCTAGATAGCCTAGAGTTTTGTGATTCTTTAAAACATTTGTAATGAACTCTGTCTAACTGGTTAATTCAATTGTGTTATTTGGCTGGTTTTGATTTAGATCGTTGCTGGTTAAGTGTCAGTAGACAACCCTGAGAAATTGCCTCACTGCACCTGCAGAGAGGAACTCCATGGACCCACACCCTGCAATCAATAGTTGAAGAACAAAATTTAATACAGAATGGTTTGGTGGTTATCATATAACTTTTTTTCATAGAAAAAGAAGGATATCTTGAGAGAATTAAGGAGTCAAAGGTGTATTCACCCCAGAGAATTTGATTAATACTTTGCAGGTGCAGTAAGGGAGACACTTCCTGGGTTTGTACACTGCAGAAAACTTAATTAATGGTAATTGTCTAAGCAGGACAGCAAATTTAATAAAGCACTGTTTACCTGAATAAAACTTGAGGAATCCATTAAACAAAGATAGATGAGATTTCTGGTAGTAATTAAAAGAAAAAAATCACCTATACCATGATGCAAGACATTGGCAGGATTTTGGGATTGTCTATTAAAAGAATCTTGGATGTTATTGTGTAAATAAATGCCTGAAAATTTGAAAATGTCTATGGCGAATTAATTCCTGATATGCTCCAAATTTTGAATCAAAATTGTTGTTGAGAATATTCTTCTAACAGCTTTTTGCTGTGAGACTTAAAACTCTTTGTTTTAATGGGGAGAAGGAAAGGTCAGACTGATGAGATGACCACAGCTTATAACAGTCAGAAATAAAATGAAACTCTCAAAGATTCAGACAAGAAAAAAAATTTCTAAAGTATTGAAATTGAGTGTTAATTTTTTAAAAATTTTTTAATTAGCTGTTCATTAGATATAATTTGCATTCTCAATCTTCACAAATCTTATTATCTAGACCTTATTACCACTGTAATGATCTTGGTGATATACTTACCTTTTTTTGTAATTTATCCTTCTGTTTCCATATTTTTTTTTTTTTAATTTTCTTTCTTTCTTCTGACCTCCTGGAAAAAAGCTTGGAGAGCTTTCCTAAGATCTAGCTGTGAGAAGAATAGAGTTTCCTATATATATTGTTTGACAAATGCTGAGTACTTCATGACCTCAAAAAATTTTGAGTATATCTTTGACTTGAAGAACATAAATGACCTCATTGAAAATAATCCTTTTCCTAACTTCTTTCCTGGATGGCAAGCAGCCTTCTTAGGATATTTCTCAAATAAAACAATTAGCATTTTGGAAATTATAGCTTTCAGAGTGTCTATACACATAACTTACCTGCAGCAGGAAGATCTGTATTAGCCTTCATAGTTGATATCAGAAGTAGACACAATTTATTTCTACTCTATTCTGCTTGAAAAAGAAAGAAAAAATAAGCAGATGAAGAAAATATCAGACTTTGAGAAGAGCTTGAATGAAAAGACAAAATACATTAAGACTTTTCAGTCTGAAAAAGGAAGCTGATGTGAATTGTGATGGAGGTACATAAAATGATGAACAGCACAGGGAAGGCCAATGAGTTGGAATTATTTTTTTTTTCTCATACTATAACAGCTGGGGCATCAAATGAAGTAAGCAGGCAAATTTAAGACAAAAAAGAAGTTTACAAAAATATGCATGGTTAAACTGGGGAGTTCATTGCCACAGGATCTTCAGGATACAAATGATATTGTGTCTTCAGAAATACATGAGGCAAATTATAGGGAAAATATCCATTAGAAGGTGTAAAACACAGTAATTTACATCTACATCTGGCTCCAAGTATTTGAGCCCAAATTCTTGAAGGTGGAGAGAATATATGTCAAAAAAATACAGCCTGTGCTGTTCCAATATAACAAATTTTTGTTTTTGTGGTCTACAAACATTTTTAAAACACAACTTATGTAATCACAAAATCAGAACTTCTTCTGTTTAATTTCACCTGGTTAATAAAAAACCAAACCAAACCAAACCAAACCAAACCAAACCAAGCCAAAACAAACAAAAAACCCAAACCAAATTAAACTAACCAACAAACAAAAACACAAACCAAAACCCAAACCAAAACAAAAAACAAACTTCAAAATATTTCACTGGTTTATCTGCAAATATCTAGTATTTTAAAAAATAAATTAGTTTCCTCACCAGGAAGCTTTAACAAATTGATTTAAAAAAATCAAAATTAAAAAATTAAAAAAGAAAGTCGAATATTATTGTCTTCTTATGAATATTCTGAATAGATATCATTGCATCTAGCTAGGCTATTTTCTTTTCATTTGCATATTTTTTTCCCATGAATATTTTTTTTCTTCCTGACCAGCTGACAGTAGAAAGTTCAGCAATATTAGAGACTGATTGAATAATTGCCTGGGAATTCTGAACACCAGGTTAAGTAGAAGCAGAGTAAAGGCATTTTTTCTGGAAATTGTTTTCATGTTTTTTAGTAATTCAAGGTTGAAGTAATGGCAATTAAAAAAATCCTCAGTAAGTGGCTCTTGTTGGTTTTTAAATATGTGCAGCATGTTTTAAAAATGTTATTACTGCACCTAGAGTAGCATTTTCATTGTGTTTAAAGGGTGGTGAGCACAGAATGGGGTGGTGTGTGGTAATTAAATGCTTTTTCTCTGTCCCCTCTCTAGACATCGAACAAAGACAGGTAAAATTTTCTCTAATCTTCATTGTGGATCACATGTGATGTAATTCCTTCATTTCCCAGTTCCCTCCTTTCTAGGTGATCCAAGCTGTTGTGGTTTCCCACCAGGTGACCCAGGAGTCTTTCCTTGCTTGGCCCTACAGTTAATCTCCCTGTTCAAATTAATCTTTCCTACCAGAAGGGATGGAAGTGCAGGGAAACACCAAGAGCCTTTGTGTACACCTAAACCTGAAATATAACTCTGAAATTTAAAAAAAAAGAGAGCAATATAAATTGAACATTCACTATGTGACACAAAATATGACATTAGTAATATTATTTTTATGGTTTTTAGGGTCACTTAAAAGCTTCTCATAACTTAGATCTGATGTGACCTTATTGCAGCTTTCCACTTCCTGACAAGAAAAATGGAGAGAGACAATTTACAAGGACCTGGACTGACAGGACAAGGGGGAATGGGTTCCTACTGCCAGAGGGCAGGGCTGGACGGGATATTAGGAAGGAATTGTTCCCTGGGAGGGTGGAGAGGCCCTGGCACAGGGTGGCCAGAGAAGCTGTGGCTGCCCCTGGATCCCTGGCAGTGTCCAAGGCCAGGTTGGACACTGGGGCTTGGAGCAGCCTGGGACAGTGGAAGGTGTCCCTGCCCATGGCAGGGGTGGAATAGGGTGATATTTAAGGTCCTTTCCAACCCAAACCAATCTATACTTCCATGATTCTATTATCATTGTCTTATATCCTGGCAGAACCCATTTTACCAAATGTCTGCTATATTTTCTCAGTCTTTTACAACAATCATTTTTTTATGAGCTGCACTTCCTTCCATTGGAATCCTGCTGAAATTCAAGTTGATTTTCTCAACATAATAATGTTTTCTTTATATCCTTTATATAGGGTGGTTGCTACACATTCTATATCTTTGCAGTTGCTTTTATAGTAATTAAAATCTGTGTCATGAATTTATACTAAATAGATTTAAAAGCGGAGTGTCATGTACAATCCAGGTATAACTGGTTACCAAACAGACAAAGAAGCTGCCAGTAATGGTCTGATTTTCTACTGTGGGGCATCTCCTTGGATATCTACAAATGATACATCCATACCTGCCCAGGTGAAGCCCATTGAATGAATATTCTGATTTTGAATGGAGAGGGTGGAGACAATTCCACTGATATTTACGTGGGTAAAATTGCTCAGTTCTTTGACTATCCAAAAGAGTATGTTCAAAAAGATTTGTTCAAGCTGTGATCTTGCAAACACCATTTTCACTAAAATAATATTTTGTCTTTCTTTTTTTTCCTCCACAGTTTTGGTAATGAAAGATATCCATCTGGAAATGTGTAACAAAATATTAACATTCATCTGTTTAATCTGTTTATTGCCCAAAGATAAAATACCATCTTTTGCTGGCCATCTCATGAGTGTTTCTGAGTTTAGGTTAATGGGGTGGTGCAAAGGTTAATGAGGTTTATGTCCGGGGAATACCTAATTTTATACATCTCTTGTAATTAATAATGACAGCTTTGCCATTCTGAAATCTGTTTCTTCACTTTTTCAAAGTATGAAGCAAATATGAAAACAAGACAAATAGAATTACCAGAGAAGTAAATACAATATAAAAATTAAGACAAATAAATCTCTTTTTTACTCTGTATTTTTACTTTTTTTTTTTGGTTCTTATTCATAATACAGTTTTATTTTTATATCTGCCTCCAAGCTTCTTCCCTTATGTTCTCTCCCAACTGAGTCCAAAGCTGTTTGAGCACTTTCTTTTAGATATTCTACATGAGGAAATTTTAATCTTCAAAGACAAATTTACTTATCTAGAGGTGTTTGACATTAGGTGTGATTTTGATTTCGTTGATATGGAAAGGTAGGTACATCCTTTTGTTTTGATGACAGAAATCTATGGATATTTCATGACAAGGTTTTAGGCAGATGAATTACATATTTGATGTGGGTTTTTTTTAAATGATCTAATTCTAAGTCTAGCTTATTTTAATTTTAAAATAAAGACAACAGTTCTCTAAGTGGTCAAGTAAAAGAAATGTGACTTTTCATGGCTGTATTTCTCATGGCTGGATTTCCTGGTGTATTGAAGAGTACCAAGGGAAATAACAGTAGGAAAAAAAATAAAGATACTAAAGGCACCACCAAGGACAGAAATTTTTTAGTCTGTTCCTGGGATTTTTTATCATTCTGGACCAATGAATGTATCAAAAATAACAATCAAGCCCAGAAATTATCACAAGCAATAAAAACCTCTCCAGCTCTCTGATGTTTAACATCACAAACACAGGTTATTTCATGCTCTTTAGTCTCTTTGCCATAAAATAGTCCTAGAAAATGTTAATTGACTAGAAAAGATCGGCCCATTGTAGCTCTTTCTTCTTTTCATCTACTTATGAACACAAAAATTTTAGTCTCTTGATATTTCTGAAATTGTTTCTTCATGCCAAATGCATTTGAAATCTGCATAATATGTTTTTAAAAATACTGGGTGGTTAAACTACTTATTTGTACACTATATTATCTGTTTTCAATTGCCAAAATTCTTTCCACGCCTTTCAGCAAACCATTATGCTACATTCAGCTGAAAAAAATTTCTCTATAGATGGAGCCTGCAAACATCAAACATCAGACGCAAAATGATCGGTTTAGTAAGAGACTGGGATTCAAAATGCCACTGTTTTTTTCCTTGTCTCATAAAAAAATTAAGAGTTTTATCACAAAGGGTGAAGAATACACATCATTTCTGATTGATTTTTTTTTTAATTTTTTTTTTNTATAAAAAGAAAATAAAAAATTTATGAAATTGTGCTAAATATAAAGCACACATTTCAGCTATTATTCTAGCTGTTAAGCTGTGTCATGACTACACAATCAAATGCAGTAGGTTACAGTTATTGATTCTGTTGAATATGACTGTACCAGAATTAGCTGTTATATTAGGAAAAAGTAACATCCATTGGTAACATTCTGAGCTTTCAGCTTCATCTTTCATCTCTATTAGAGAATAGATTGGCAAAGTAACTGATTGGGTAAGACCTTTTTTTTTTTTGGCATTTGTTCGTTATTCATGTAGGCATTAATTAAAACAGACCAATTTCTACCTACATTGTATCCTTTTTTTGTAACAACCCATATACATTAAACATAGAAAGTCATGTTTCTTTTCCTGAAATTTTCTTTTCTTTCTTTTTTTTTTTTTTTTGTCATAGAGCTTCTCTCAAATTGCTAGATTGTTATAATTTCAATAGAGTTCTGAAACAAAAACTTAGTTATTGAAACACACATGTACATATCTCCTCTTGATTATTCTCAAATTTAAGGCAAATCTAGAAAAGTCTATAGAATACTGATGCAGCTGAAGACATTTCCTTTGTGCTACCACTTCATCCTCTCCACTACTCCTGCTTTTCCTAAGGCAATTGACTAAATTTTCTTGCTCACAGTAATTACATTTTGAAAAGTCTTAATGTGCTCACTCTGATTATGAGAATCTCTGTTTGTAAATTTCTGGGAAATTTTTAATTTCAATGAAAAGACTGGCATAGGTCTGTGATATTATTTATGCCAAGTGCAGCAAACAGTGCAATTCCATTTCCGAATTATTTAGAAATTTGTCCAGCATTCATTGATGTATTTATTTATAACAAAGCATAGAAGAGGTTGAAGGTTTTTTAGCAATAAAAATAGAATATTTCAGATAGATATTGGAATAGGTTTTCAACTCCATTGGACTTTGTCCACTCTTATTCAGAAAGAAATTTATAAACACTCCTTATTCAGAAAGGTAGCATTTTACAGCTGTTTTCTCATCAGTGGAAATTATTAATAAAGTATGAAGGTGAGAAGAACTCATTACACTTACAAGTTGTCTTTTAAAAAAAAAAAAAAAAAAAGTTTTATATTTGGGCAGGGAAAAAATCTAACAAAGCAAAAGGGAACAGTAGCATTTTTCCAATTACAGAGGTGTAAATTAATCGAGTTTTAGGTACTGCTGCTTGACAGGAACCAGGTGAGTGCAACAGGGGTGGTGAATATGTGGAGCCTTGAATTCTGCTCTGAGTTCCCTGCTGTGAAAATTTCTCCTTTACTGACCTAGAAAACAGAAATCCAAAGTGTATTGAATGTGCCACAAAATACAGGCATCCAATATATATTTAGTATTTAATACTTAGACACACACAACTCCAGAAATAGAAGCCTTGATATCTTCCTTTATGTTCTAGACAGGAATAATTTTACCATTCTGTGAAAAAATTAGATATGTTGAAACAAGTTTCCACCCCAAATCTTATTAAATATTATTGAGTTCACATTATTGTGTGCATTTTTCCATTTGCCCTGGTGCTCATCAACAAATATGTGAAAAGAATGGACTTTTTTTTTAATATTTCAAGTAATTTCCCATCAGTGTGAATATTTTGGGTTATGTTTTTGTCTGAGACTGCATAGCACCTGAGGTTATATGAACAGAAGGACTTTAAAGTCTTTGGACAAATCCCCTTCCTAAAATAAAATAAAATTAAATTAAATTAAATAACAAACAAATCTGAAAACCAAACTAAACTAAACCAAACAAAAATCCCTAAAAAACCCCACAGCCAAACCAAAAAATCCATCTAAGTAAAAAAAGCACCCAAAAGCCCAAAAAGCTGAATGTAGGGTTTTAACTTATTTTTTGCTCATGTAGATGGAGAAGAGCCATTAACGATAATTTTCATTTTAGGTTTATTTTTAGTATTTCAAAAATTGTTACATGGGTGGGAGATTCAGGCAGGGTATGAAAAATTCTAGCTTCTCTTGCTTCTCTAATTGAAGGAAAGTAGAAATTCTTTCTGGCTGATCAAAATAAATTATGTGGGTCTACATTAAAAAAAAATTTTTGCTGTCATATTTGTGGCCATAAGGAGAGCTTAGAAAAAGGCAGCTATTTCAAAAGAAGATATAAAAGCCAACCATATCAGGCAAACATACTTGTTTATATAGAAGCACTTTGTGCTGATTGAATTCAAAAATCCAGTATATTGATATTTTTCGGTCAATGTAGGACATGATGATAAGTCCATGTTTTTGTTTATAATTGACACACTGACATTGTTGTGTTGCATTTGTTATTGATGGTGACATGGAAAGCAAGAACATTTTAATGAAAGGAAAGCATTTCATTAAAATGAAACACAATTAGTGAAGAGAATAGAACTCCTTCTGTTACAAGAAGTATCTCTTAAAATTGCATTTTTGTTAACAAAATTTTCTCCAAAGAAAGCTTCGAGATTGCCAGGTTGTATGAGCAGTTGAAAGACAGGGGAATCTAGCTAATTTTCTCTTAAATAAAAGTTCCTGACTAGTGAAGCCCATTTCAGAATAAAGTAAAAGTTTTTTAGCTTTGGTCCTTAGCACAAATATTGTTCACTCTGTGGGAATTGTCCCTATAATTGAGCTGCCTTTGGTAAGACTAATTTTAAGAAGCACCTTGGAATTGAACTTCAATAAATATAAATTCAAGTCAACTGAAACACTCTGCAAGATCATGCTGAGGGGAACTCTTTAGCAGAGTACATATAGATAACAGAAAATACTGCCTACCACAACTGCCTTGGTTATTGCTGTGGTAGAAATACATTCATTTTTATATATCCCTGCATTTTTCATAACATTTTTCTAGATTTTTCAACAGTACTTTTCAGCTCTTGGACAATTAGGTCTTTGTAGTTATCCTATCAAAAAATAACAAGAGACTAATTTGAATGGTGCACATTTAAATGCACACAGTTCTTAAACTACCTATTAGTATGATAATTGCAGTACTCTGTACTTACAGGCTTGG
>VZTR01029547.1:47182-58130 GCA_013400775.1 Chaetops frenatus | reverse complement strand
TTTATGTTGGCCTATGACTTCATTTTAAGGCAGTCTCAAAAATATTTTAGGTTTTACTACATAGAGACATGCAAAATAAATTAAGAATATTTGAATTTATTTCACTTCAAAGGAGTTAGGATGCAGATACTGCTTTCAGTGGAACTGCAACATATGTTTACATACTCCTATATAATATACAGTACCATGTAATATAAAACTGTGACTAATGCAATTCTCAGATAAACATAATATATGTTGTGTATGGACACATGTCTTTAGGACCAAGTTCTCCTTCCAGAACATTGCACCATAAATGTGTGTTGCCTGCTCAGCACTTGCTCTACCAGAAAATAAGTTTGATAAATGTCCCCAATTAAAAGGCATCATACCCTGAGAAAGAGAATTGTAGCACAGATTAAAAACAAATGCTCAGAGAGATGCTTGCGTGTGCAAGGAAAATCTTCAATGCCTGGCTTGTTCTATGATTTGACCATCACATTTGACCATTTCCAATGTCCTGACCAAAATAAGAACCTAAACCATGCTTCTTCATGAAAAATAGTCAATTATAAATTAAAGTCTAATTAGTGATCTCAAGGAAAAAGACTATTATCTAAACTACCACTGTCTAATCATAACTTCTCCCTTATTAGGAATCTCACAGAAAGATATGAAGAAGAAAATGTGTCCTTATTTACAGGATATATAATATTTTTCATCAGGAGGAACAGGATTTTTATCTATTTATTATTTTAGTTGCAGATAATGAAAATTCTTTGAAAAAGTGAAAGATAAAGGAGAACAATGAGAATGAAATTCCATGCTCTGACCTTGTTCTGCACATTTAAACAAAATTCTATCTTTCGTTTAGAAAAGTAGAGAATGGACACTGGATTTCTTTTTTCCAGCAAAAAGATTTTTCTTAACTCATTAAAGTCATTAAACAGCTGCATTCTTGATTTATTACCTTCCTTAGAAGGGATATTAAGGCTGAGCAAATACATCATGCAATCAGTCACTGACTGCCTGAGAGCATGAAGTTTCTGTGTTTTAAGTCTGTACAAACACAGATAAGAGTAATGTGGTAAATTCAGAAGACCCAACAGGATGTCAGAGTAGATGTTTTGTTGAAAAGAAAGGTTGGAATTCCAGTTGAGGGTAATATTGTGCAATAGCCTTTGAAATCATTGTGTGTGTTGGCTGAGAAGTGTAAAAAACTGTAGCACTTTTCCCAGAAACTGCAGTTTCAGACTTCTCAGTAAAATAGTCCTATAATTGAGGGAAGATAAAATAATCCAGTGAATGAAGGAACCATTAATTCATTGAGAACCCACTACCTATGGCCTAACCTATTAATTAGAAATAAATTAATCTTTCTGGCAGATTCATTTTTGACTATTTATTTCTGAACTGAAATCCTTCAAGTCCCTGGCACAAGTGGAGAGAAAAAAATGACAATTCCTTTCTGTTTAATACAGAGCAGTGAGTGAGCAGAGGTCATGAAGAGAGGATTCAGTGAGAAACCGTGATATCCATGGCCATGGCTGGAGCAGTTTTCCAGGACAGGAACACAATTGCATCTCTTCACTGCCTGAGTTCTGCAATCATCTGCTCAGAGTGTTGTGATGGTCCATCAGGATGCAGCTGTAGTTTGCTCAAATTATATCAATTTCAGCTGCTTACCTTTATCAAGGTCATAATCTGTTTAAGAGAAAATGCTGCAGGAAATATTTCTGGGTGCAAATCAGATCAGGAAGCTCTGGAATGATCATTGTGAGCCAAACTGGAAATTTAAAACCTTGCTTGAAGTTAAAAAAAAATTACTGGGAAATAAATAATGCCATGAAGTTATTATAGTTAAATAATTAGCACTTGAATTGAAAAGATTGCCTATACTCCCTTACAATTAACTTGCTGTCACATCTGCTTAACAAGATGTAATTTTCACCCACACATACATTTTACTTCAGTCTGTGGTTTTGCTGCAGACAGTTTGAAAATAAGGCAATATGAGATGCAACACTGCATTCAAAAATGCTTAGAAATGTCATAGTGAGAAAGTCACTTGACAAGAGAATGTAAAAACGTGTCTCAAACCAAGATATTCCCTTTTATAACTTAATTTTGCATCTTTGAGTTACACAACATTTAAATTGCATTAGCTCTCCTCACACACAACCCAATTTAAGTATCACTTGAGTATAATGTTCTGCTTTTCATTCTGAGAACTCTGAAAGAAAAGGGGAAAAGTTTAGTTGAGAAAGAGAATGAAATATATGCATTCAAAGTGTTATTTTCTCTATGATATAATACATTTACAATCAAATGTACTGAGTGCAGTTATTCTGATTTTTTAATAACATGACTAGTTCTGTAAAGCCTCCAAAGAATTTGTCAGACTGTATTCTAAAGGACTCTGGGAATCTAAATATATTGAAAATCTAGATATTTTCTTTTTCATAAATACTGAACATTATAATGAGAGGTAAGAGACTGTTTTCAGATGACTTAGCTTATTAAAATATCATTTCTTGGACTTAAGAGTTCTTGCTAAACAAGTTAATATCTTCCCATAAGAGACCCTAGCAATGCTTTCTGGTGTTAAAGTAGGAAAAGAAAATTTGAAATATAATAAATTAGGCTGGATAGGTATATTACAAGATTATATTAAAAAAAGTTTCATATCATCATAACATGAAATGATAACCAGTAATTGAAATATAAACATGTAGGTATTGAGAAAAAAAAAGATGAAAAACATTCTATGCTTAATTGAAAAACATAGACATTTTCAGGGCAAACATAGGAAGGTAAAAAAAAAATAATGGTTGGAAGAAACAATCTTTGTTGAATTCTATTAGGAAGAAACTGACTTTATAGGAATCTTTACTGATTATGCTAGGAATTAAATCAAGTTCTTTAAGAGCAGTAGCTTAGCCAGAAGAGGTGAAAGGAATGAGAAAAAAAGAGAAACACAAATGGAATGAAAGCATAGCTATAGACATGATTAAATTAGATATGGGTTTCACAGTAGTAAACCCGCAGTAAAAGATTGCATGAGGAAAAAGGAAAGTAATAAAGAGGAGATGAAGGATGACATAGGAAAGCAGTTGAGGAAATGTTTATAATAAAAACAAAAACTCCAAAATATGTGGAACTTCTAACTTATTCTTCCACTTAGCTCTATCAGAGATCTATTGTGTTAAAATAACCCAGATTTATCATGGCCCAAAGCTACAATAAAAAAAGTTACTACCAATAATTCCATCATGAGCTAATGCACTGACTAAGGTTGTATCCTAGCTGTGGAAACCATATCTTCATCTTTTTTTCTTTTTTTTTTTTGCCGTTTTTGCTCCTGAGGAGACCTGTTAATTGCACATATATTATTCTGGAGTATTGATTGTTCTATTCTGTAAGCACAGGAGAAGAAATCAAGATCAACTGGGGCCTCTGGGAACAGGTAATGAGGCTTGACTTTTCAGAGTTGTGTTCCTGCTGCAGTCATCCATATGTGCACAAGTACAGGATACTCACTCTGCCTCTGCACAGCTGCGAGAACCGAAGAAAAAAGAATGGCAAAAAATATTATTTATCTGCATTTAAAAGTTAATTTTCAGGTGGAAAACGTGGATCAAAGCTGAAAATCAGTGGAA
Organism: Chaetops frenatus; assembly: GCA_013400775.1. Lineage (NCBI taxonomy): Eukaryota > Metazoa > Chordata > Aves > Passeriformes > Picathartidae > Chaetops > Chaetops frenatus. The sequence goes on along the minus strand of VZTR01029547.1, from coordinate 54,492 downwards.
AGACATTAATTCCTTCTCCTCTTCAAACTGACAGATACTTTAGATTGGATATTAGGAGGAAATTCTTCCCTGTGAGGGCAGAGAAGGGGCTGGGATGGAATTCCCAGAGAAGCTGTGGCTGCCCCTGAATCCCTGGCAGTGTCTAAGGCCAGGTTGGACACTGGGGCTTGGAGCAGCCTGGGACAATGGAAGATGTCCCTGCCCATGGCAGGGGGTGAGACCAGATGGGCTTTAAGGTTCTTTCCAACACAAACCATTCTGTGACTCCATGATTTTAAGATTAACCATCTAAAACAGGGTGTGGAAAGATCTAATGCCTGGAAATGCTGACCAGTCTACCATTTAACCAGAGCCTCCTCTGAAGATCATGCACAAAAAAAGAGAAAATTTACAGGAAGAGAGAATAAATGTTCTTAAGACACTTGTTTGCACATCCCAACAACCATAACCCAATTTTTGACACTTCCCACAAGGTGAGGAAAGATGAGCTTAGGCAGTTACTTTGACATAAAGACCTTGTTTTCTAACAACCACAATTTTTAAGATTTTCGTTGCAGGCACACCTCCAAAACCACCTTATTTTATCAACATTTCTTCAACAGGAAGTGTCATGGTCATCATGACCCTTATAGGGTCCTATTTTTGAGTTGTTTAAGTCTGTATAAATATCACTTTATCAGTTTCTCTCATTTTATCACACATTATTTTTCTCATTTAGTGTTGGGAGATGCATCAAGATTACCAATATGAATTATGAAGAAAAAATTCTTACGTTTTTTGGATAATTATAGTTACAGCTCTGCAGATGCACTGGAGGAATTCAGAGGCTGCTGTCCCAAAGTAGCAATTTAAAATACATAAAGGCAATTCAAGACTCAGAAATAAATAGAGAACAGAACAAATTTAAAGACATTTCTTACAGAGTTAGGTTAGCACTGCAATCTTTTGAAATCAGGACTTTGTCATTAATGCTGCCAACTAATTAGTAACCAGTCATCCAAAGTCAGTCTTCCTATAATTCTCTTAAGGGGAATAAAAATGCACCAGATATTAATTTGTCTCATTATGTTCTCCATTGGGATCATCTGAGGTCTCACATTTTTATTGCAATGTATGAAATTTTAACAAGTGGAGCTTGAGCAAGAAATGATGACCTTTCTAGCCTACTCTGAGTATTTAAAAATCAAAAGGAACATTTTTTGCATTTGATTTTTCAAAGATTGGAGAGGGAAAGGAGTAAATTGGTGGTTATGGATAATCACCGTTGATCTTCCTATTTTTGATTTGACAAGCAGATATAGAAATTTGCCTGATTTTCAAATGAAGAAGGGTTTTTCATGTACTTCATATCCTTCAGGGTTTTTTTTTCTTGTCAGTACTGTAACTCTCTTGTACACGCACTTGCTGAGTGCTCCACATTGGACAGGGAAATCAAAAACAGAAATGGGAACAGGGAAGGCAACAGTTCTGCAGAAAACATTCTGAAGTTTGGAGTGATGAACGACATTTAAAAAGTCAAGAGGGTGACATTTTTAGTAAGGAAGTTTTATGGTGGTGCACTGAGAGATAAGGTTTCATATAACAGGAGTATTGATCTCTGCTCCACTCTGGACTAATCTGGGATGGAATATTTACCTTTGTAAACTCCCTTATAAGACAGATGCACACAAATTGAAGATATTCCATGTCATTGCTACAGCAGTGCTAAAAGATTTCACTATCCAACACATGGGGGAAGCTGAAGGGTCTGGCCTTTTGCAACCTAGAGAAAATAAAATTGAATTCAGGGAGGAACATCTCAGTTTTTGCAGTAGCTCTTGATTTATTATAAGAAAAGCGTAGACAGAACTTTTTTTCTTTTATTTTTTCATGGAGATTTAAAACAGTCAATTAGAGGTTTCTTCAGAAAATTTCTGCATTGTTTGGAAATTACTTCCAGAAATTTAGTTATTGTTTCTCTCAGTCAAAAGAGAAGCTTTCGGTGAAATTTTACTTAGTGCAATTAAATTTCTGATGTTAGAAAAGACGCTGAAATTAAGAAATGAAGAGCAATATTTTTTTTCGAAGACTGAGCTACAATTTTAAAAACATGTTTAACAGAAGTTTCAAAAGCATTTACATACAACTAAGGTTTTCTGGAAAGCAGTTCTGATGGCCTTATTCATTCGCATGAAATGAAGTAAGTGTGAACACATATTTAGCTTTAAGCATTCCATAGTGTCTAACCTTATTATTCTTAAGAGAAACATTAGAGAAATTAAACTAAACTAAAGAAGACAAACATAAAAAATTTCCAAAACTTTTATTTTCTTTTTTTTTTTTCCTGGTTAAAATTCTTCTACCTGTCCAGTTGTCTATCTCTGTACCCAATTTAGTCATATGCATGCCAGGCAGGAAATATCTACTCCTTAGGCCACATTCTTGAATTTTATTTTAATATTTGTTTCTATACATTTCTTTTAAGGCCCATACCTTTGAGATTTTGGATCAAGGAATAGTATCTGAATCACTGATGAGTTAGCACACTCTGCTGTGTATAATTTCATTCATACTATATTTGGTTCTCTAAATCTCACTGTGTAAGGGTATTTAAGTGCCTTCTCTCCCAGATGACAAATTATCATCTCACTATAAAAACATATGATACCTGAAATTCAAAGGAGCAGCCAAGACTGTACTTTAATCATACAAGCACCATGACTTGCCTGGAATAAAAAGCATGAGTTGACTCAACTCTGGGTTGCAATTTCTTGTCAATCCATCAACTGGGATTAGTCAGTTTATGGCAGAGTAAAGATTGTCTGGTAGGAAACACATTTCTGAGGGATGAAATGCTCTAAGAACGCAGTGGTTGTCAGAAAAAAAAATCTAATTTATGATATCTTTCTCTAGAAGAGGTAACCTTCAAACAATCAAAGATACTCACCAAAGATACATTTTCTTATTAGAAATCCTGTCTCAACGGCATAATGATGGATTTTTTGTTGTTGTTGTTGGGTTGGTTTTTTTTGTTTGTTTGCTTGTTTGTTTGTTTGTTTGTTTTTTGTTTTGTTTTGTTTTGTTTTGTTTTTGTTTGTTTGGGTTTTGTTTGTTGGTTTTTTNTTTTTGTTTTTTTTTTTTTTTTTTTTTTTTTTTTTTTTTTTTTTTTTTTTTTTTGTTGTTGTTATTTAAATACTTTGCTGTCAATAAAATCAATACTGTCAGGATTAAGAACATGAAATCTAAGGAGTATCTCCATTCTAATCATACTTGTTACTGTAATTTTCATTTCTGCCTTCTATTTCATTTCTGCCTTCTATTTAGTCATGCATATTTTGAGCAGTGGCACAACTGAGCTTACAAGTGGGAGGTCAACCTTGTGATTTCTTCAATCACATAAATATTGCAACAATCCTTGAGACTCTCTGAGCTGCAGACAGAACAGGAATATTCCTTTTGATATTCTGATGCTTCTCACATCCCCTGGTTGTCCATCTGTACAGTAATTGCTATGGCTTCTGCCAAATTTTATACTGTTCCATCATCTGCCTTGCTGCTATAATAACCTACTGAGTTTTTAAATCAAGGAACAATTGAAGGACAATATTTCTCTGGGCATTGAAAATGTGCCTCAGTCTCTTTAGAGCCAAAGAAGTGGTATATGATATTAGAGAATTCCCCCAAACACACCACCTTTACAGGCCATAATTCCAACTATTCCCTAAACCAGCACTGTAAAGCTCTCTGGACCGAGGATAGCTGTGAAATTCCATTGAATTTAGTGGGTGAAAAATCAAACCATTTAAGTGCATTTCACAGAGTTTCCACACTGTGTGGGTTTTCTGGTTTGTCTTTTTTTTATTTATATTTCATTGCACCTCCTTATTGTCTCTTTTTCCTTCTCAGCATTGTCAATAGTTTTTCCACAAAGTAAATGCCATACTTCCAATTTAAAAATTAAAGCAACCCTCAAAGGGGAAAAATATATATATTTGCACTTATTTGTCAATCTTGGTTCAATGCTCCAGTAAAAAAAAAAAGAAAAAGACAAATAAAAGAAGCCCCTTAATTCCAACAACTTGGAAACATCCCTTTAAAATTCCACTCTGACTCACTGTCTTAATGTTGAGCACAACATGTTGCTGCATGTTGTGACACTGCATTGAATTAATAAAGAAATTATTCTATTTCTTTCACAGGATAATGTGCAATCTTTATCCAAGTGCACTTTGTATTCTGATCTGACTTATTGCAGCCTAGATGGGCAGATTTTATTTTTCTCTTGGGTTGTTGCAACTATGCAGATTTTGAACTATCTGATATGGTTTCATCTGATCTAAAAAAACCCAGCTCAACATTTTTCATTACTGAGAAACATCTAAACAGGACCATAAATCTAAGCAGAAAAGGTCATTCTTAACATGTTTCCTGATTTAAGCATCCAGTGGATTAAAAAAGCAGATGGGCAGACTGAAAATGTTTGTTGATATGCCAGAACAAAATGGATGCCACCTGAGCTCTAAAATAAATCTACTGCTATTCCCAAGATCAGTTCCCTCTGGCCTCAAAAATGTAAAAGCCAAAAAGATCAATATCAAATTTTCAGTGATGTAGTTTTTCATATAGAAGAACATGCTCCATCCATTGGAATCTGATTTTCAAGGGACTGAAAAAGACTGGCAGAAATTCAGCTTCCTTTAAAGATCCCTATGTCAGTGCATTAAGAACAAGTAAAGCAGGCACAGAGTTCTTTTAAATACATGAAATTTCTAATCTCCTGCTTTGTGTCTTCCCTTGGTAGCTAGATTTCCTCCTTGGAGATGCTCAGATGTCCCAGCAACATCCATCACAGTGATGTCTTTTTAAGTGTATATCCATCACCTTAAAATTAAAATGACAAATGGTATTTAGTTGCTGCCTTAGGATTTTGAATGGGCTTAGAAAATTAGCAATGGAGATGGAGAGGCTGCTTTTTACAGAGATTTATCTGGTACAGTTTGAGAGAAAGTCATTTCTCCTGCTCACTCAGTCAAAATACTCAAAGATTAAATCATTACATTGCATTTAGCATTCAGCCCAAAGTTTTAATTGGACTTTCATACATTGCCTTGAAGCAGACAATAGAAGGGAGAGCAAACAGGCTCAACATTACCAGGGTCCCCCAGTCAAGCTTCCTGCCACAGACCTGGTGGATATGATGACTAAAGATTTTTAGATTTTTATATATTTCTCATGTATTTGTAGCTTTGTAGACTAACACATAGTTAGAACTTCCAGTATATTTCCTGCCCTCTCCTAAAGTTTAACAAAACCTTACTAATACATTCTTGAAATTGTGCTTAGTCTTGCTTTTAGCCTTGCAAGGACACTTTGTTTTGCACCATCTATCAATGTCAGAATAAAGTGCAGGGCTAAAAGATCAGGAGGGCCTCCAATGGGGCAGAACTTCAGGGGAAAATTATATAACCAACTACTCTTCTAACTGGACAATATCTGTTAGATATACTAATTAACGAACTTTATAAAAATTGTAGAAATATTGTATCACATGTGAATATCACCATATTGTGCACTTGAAAGATTTCAATTAAAGATTTACTTTTATATTACAATTTTAATGTTTGGAAAAAATTAGGTTTTTATTCTAGGCAACAGGCAGATGCCTAGCTTGGGCTCAGAGAATCGTGACAGGAAAAGATCCTATTTAGGTTTTTCTGGAGACACGAAAAGTTTTTTAAAAAAAAGGAAAAAAAAGAAAAAGAGAGAAAGAGAACTAGTTAGAGTTTAAGTGGGAGGTTCTGGAATCTGAACTAGAAAATATTATACCTTAACATTGCCTTGCCTTGCCTTGCCTTGCCTTCACTCTCATTTTTTGCAGCTTGTGATGCTTGTGCATATGTCCACCAAAATTTTTCTCCCACTGCTGCCCACCTCGTTGTCTGACTTGAGAAATCATGTTGAAAAAGGATCTATTAGAAAAAGAAACCCAAATTCACATCACGTGTAATAAGATCCTTCTCTGTGCTGAGGGAGTTCCTCTGGAAATGTATCTCTTCCCTTCATGGAGGGAGTGGGAAATGGAGCTTTGATCTTACCAGAAGGATTTCTTTGATCTTTACAAAAAAACTGCTTAAGACTTATCTAACAACGTCAGCAATATATTAAAATACATAAAAAAGATGAAATTAGCAGCATGGAGAAGAGTGCTTGGAATAAGATTGTGATAATTTCTTTGTACTACGTCTTGAATCACTGATATTTGTGATAGAGACACAGATGACATCTCTGTATATTTTTACTCCCAGTCTTTTCCTACCCTAGTGAAACTGTTAGAAATTCACTGACTGCTTGCAGGGAAATTTGATCTGCAAGGGCAGTTTTCATGTGGTGTTACCCCAGAGCTTTGAAAGAAAATTGAATGCCTCACAGTGAATTTTATCAAGAACAAACAGATCTGGTGTATTTTCTACAATTTTTCACCTCTGTCATAATCATACTGATGAGTAATGTAGTATGTTAGTGACATTTCCTGAAAATCATGGGTGGGATGTAACCTAGATCAGTTTAGGGGTCTGACAGCTACTTAAGTATTAATAAAATAATTTATCCTACCTAAATTTTTACGAGAACATCCTACATGTAGTGAGGGAGAGAGTCTTAGCCATTTCTGAAGGACAATAACAATAACTGTAAATAAAATTCTTAATTCTGGAAGGGGGAGAGAGAGATACAGGCTTTTCAATAGAATCTTTTATTTTCTTATTCAATTAATAACTTTTATTTTAATAATTATTAAAGTATTCAACATAGAATAACATTAAACCAATTGTATCACATTGAACTCCCTGCTTTTAAACCATTTATAATTTTCAATGAGCTCTGACTGGGGCTAGCTTTTCAAAGAAAAGTCACTATTAGCTTCCATTTACAATAGATAAAAGAATCTCTCTTAGGTGTTTAAACCTTCATTTCTTTTGNNCCTTCATTTCTTTTGAGAATTATGAAAGTTATTAAAAGACAGTTTATTTTCTAAATTCTCACAATTCTAATCCATTTTAAAATGCATGGAACTGCAAGCCCAATAATTGCAGTTGTATGAAGACAAAGCACAGGTCTTTCAGACCTTGGAAAATAAAGGTACCTTTTTTTTCCCCCCCCACAATGTCACCTTAGGAGCTTCCTTATGAATTATTTGGAAAAAAGAAAGTTATCTTAATTTTCATGACAAGTTGAGAGCAAGGGTCACAAAGACAGACTGAAAAGACTATTTCAGGTAGCATACTAGTCAATAGAAGTTGTTTTATATGGAAACTTTCTGCAGGAATGGAAAT
>VZTR01029545.1:34930-51189 GCA_013400775.1 Chaetops frenatus | reverse complement strand
CCAACTCCCTGCTCCTCACAGGAAACTGAAAACTCAGCCATGGGACTGAGAGTGTCCTTCAGGTGCTCCATGAGCTCTGCCAGGCCTGGTGCTGTGTTCATTTCCAGGGACAGATCTCCTTCCCACTCAAGAACCTTTTCCTGATGTCCAGCCTGAGCTTGTCCTGACTCAGCTTTGCTCCATTCCCCTTTTTCCTGTTCCTGGTCCCCAGAGCAAGATCTGCACCTTCCCTTCCACTGCCCCACTTTCTAACTATTAACTTATTTTTAATGATCTCTTTATCAGATTTTTAGTTTTTGTTGTTTGGTTGGGGTTTTTTTTTTGTTTTTTTTTTTTTCTATTCCATGTGCTGCTGATTTCTTGATAGTCCACATATTTTTAAAATTTCAGGACAATTTTCCAGGTAAAAATCACTAACCCATAGGGAAGAATGATATTTATATTAATCTGTGATGGAATATCAGTCTTTTCAAACCCACATTACTGGAATGCTTTCATAATCCAGGTACACAAATTAAAAAAGACAACATTAATACACTGTTAATGAAGAGAAATTATACACAAAGCTTTTAAGAACATTCCTTCTCAGGTCATGTTAGTGGAATCCAGGGAGAGGCAGAAACAACATCATTACATCTGGGAAAATTTCAGTCCAGAATCCAGTGTTGTCCTTTGCTTGTTTTCTACTTTCTAGCACTGCAAGGACCTGCACAGCAAGAAGAATTCCAGAAGAATTTGTGCGTGGTCACTGATTCAGGAAGAGAATGCTCTCTCATGTAGTGCTTTCTCCAGCTTTCCAAGGCATACTGAGAACAAGATATCAAATTATTATCCACTTAATGTTCTTGGACTGGTGCTTAAATGAGTATAGGTATGTGTAGGTACCCAGGGCACTTTTTGCTTTTCCAAATCAGAGATGCACAGAGTTGTCTCTAATCCTACTGAATGTTGCTCCAGTCCTTTGTTTTGCTTCCCCAACAGATTTGGTATTGCATTCACTCACTGAATTGCCCTGCTATCCCTTCATTGTTAACAAAATGCCTTGATTGACTCAGACATTGGAATAATAGCTCAACGTGGTGACTGCTGAAATTACTGATGTAAACGTTCTTTTCCAGAATTTTTTTTTTCTCTTGTATTTCAGGTGATATTTGAATCTGTCTCTTTGAAAGGACATCCTGGGTACATAGCTGTGGATGAAGTCAGAGTTCTCGCCCATCCCTGCAGTGAGCACTCTTTATTTTTCTGACTGTACCAGCATGTTGTAGGCCACAGTTTGTAGTTTCAAGGAGTGATTTATCCACTTGGGTCAGCACTAAAATGTCCTGTTTCCCTCCAAGATCCCTAAGGACAGCCAGCCTTGCTTAATTACCTCCTTTTGCAAGTAGTGCAAAAGGCAAGGATGCTCTCAGTTTATAGCTAGTGGAATTCTCTCTTCTTTATGTGTTAATAAAACGATGGTTTTATTATTTCTTAATCTTATTGCTGTAGAAAACACTCTAAAAAGCTTCTCATAATAACCTGTGTGGTTAAGTTCTGAAAAGAACAACCAAGCAAATAGTTTCAGTGTTTTTTGGTAAGAGGCCTATCCCAAAGGTTGGTCAGTGTCAACACATTAGACCTGCTCAGAAAGCTGTAAGGAGATTAAAAATAAGTCTTATTCAAACACTGCATTTATACAGGAGTAGAAACTAATGCAGGTTCATTACACTATTAAAAACTGTTAGTGCTGCATTTCTTCTATTGCAGACACAACAATAAGCTGAGATTTATTTACATTTTTATGTTTAAAGAAGCATTGAGCCTCAGTCTTTGAGTCTGAACTTGTTTGGTTCCTTTACACCCCTTTAGTGGGGCTTGAGGAGTTTGTATATTTTATGGATGTAACGTACAGTTTCTTGAAAAGGTTTTTTTTTTACAGCCCTGTTTTCTGGCTCATGGTTTTAGTAAGTCAGTGACAGCTGCTCACAAAAAAAAAAAAGATGGATCATATGGATGGAGTGAAATCAGCTGCTTTTGCTATGATCAGAATGTCAAAGAACATCTGCCTTTCAATGTGACAGACGTGGTTCTGCTCAAGTTTAACAGGACATTTCTGATAACTGCAGGATGGTTAATTGCTGCTTAAGTAAATTATATTTGTATTTACCATGTGCTCATTGCTCAGGCCTTTGGGTGCATTTACTTCATTAAGGAATGCTCACAGTCTGTATTAACCAGATGTTGCTGATAACTGGCAGCATCCAGGCAAATCCCCAAATGTTCTGTGCCTTCCACAGCGTGTTGGGTGATCACTGGTCCCTTCACTGGGAAAGAGGCCACTAAACAAACCATGGGGCAAAGTCTCAACCAGAAAATTATGGTATTTAAAGCAGTTAGGCAGGATGCTGCATTATATCCCTGCTTAATTAAGCAAACTGATTTTGAATCCATTTCTTCAAGTGTATACAGGTCCTTCCTCAAAATTAAATGCATTCTTGGTGACTCAATACCAAAATGATTTAAACAGGGTTGGTTGGTTGGGGTTTTTTTTAAATTCTGTTTGCAACCCCCAGCATACAGAGCTCATTAAAAGCTGCAGTCTCTGTAAATGTTTCTCCTGTCTGGCTCCCAGTGCTGTTTTTGTTGCTCAGCAGTGACAGTCACCAGGGTTAACATCACCCACTTGTTCCCTTTCCTTGTACAGGCTTTGCCCCTCAGATTCCTTTTACAGTTATTGCAAATCAAAACAGAGGGACCATGAAGCTCCTGGTGACCCTGGGGGTTACTGAAATCATTGGTCTTATTTCTTCATTTCTGCCTTACCTTCACAGATGACAAAGGCAGGCAAACCAAAGTCAGAAAAAACAGTGAAATGCCCCTAATGACACAGTAATACAGAAAAATAAATGTGTTGCTGGTGCTGCCACTTTTTTTCCTTTGTCCTGTGAAGGAATACACTGGAATGTCCATTTTCCCTGTGCTAAATACTCAGTGACTCTGTGCACAACCCATGCTCCAGAAGCAGGGCAGACGCAAGGACCAGGATTTTGGGATTGGTGGGACTTTACACCTTTCTATTTGTAGCTGACTTAAAGCTGCCCACTTTAGACTGCAGGCACAAACATCAGAATTATCCTGAAATACCGTGCAGACTGTCTTGAATGTCACCCAGAGGGAGCTTTCCAGTAAAGCTGGATGCAAATTCCTGCTGCCCAGAAAGCAGGGTGGTACAGAGTCCCTGTCCTTCAGGAACTGCCAGTGAACTGTGTGTTGGATGGGACACAGAAGCAGATAAAAACATTTGACATGGTTTATGAACATGTGTTCTCTGTTCATGTGTCAAACACTTGTACATCAAGTTTCAGCCGTGCACAGCCACAGATGCCCACATCCCTTGGAAGCTGTTTGATTCCAACAGAAGAGAGGTTATAATGTCCTCTGAAATGATGTATTTCAGTGTCTAATCAAGCTAGAAAATGTACAGATGATGTTGAAAAACACTGACCTTTTTAGGTGGAAGTTTATTCAGTGTGTTGCACTAAAACTTTTCAAAATATGCACAAACCTTTTTCTGAAGCCCTGCAAGAAATCACTTAAAGACGTTGCATTCACTACTCTAATCTTGTTTATACTTTTCTAAGTTAAATAGAGACCTAACTCAGCCTGGTATTTAATTGAAAAGATAATCCTCTCATCTAGTTCCTTTGTAAAAAAAAAAGCAATGTCTGCATTTTTCATATCACTGGTTTAATTTTGAACTAATGCTGAATTTAGTGTCAGCAAAACACTGGTATCAGTGATCTTAAGCTAAACCAGTGATACAATACTGTCAGTTAAATGAATATTTCATTTAATATCTGATTTGATATTGATGAGGCATTATTCTAAAGGTCTAGGACGTATCTGATAGTCAATAAAAGATAAAGGATAAAAGACCCTTGTAAAAATGAGGTTGGGGTCAGTCATGCTTGACAAGCACAAAAGCACTTGACTTTTTTTGACCTTTTTAGAAACATAGTTTTCTGAAGAAAAGAGATTACTCAATTACTCTTTATAGCAGGCAATAAGAAATTGTGCCAGTGACCATGAACTTGTGATTTGATCCGGGTCTGTGTTTTCAGGTGTGCCAGGGCTCCCAAAGGTCCCTCAGGCCACCCTCTCTCAGCTCCATCTCCACCTCTCTCTGCAGAGAGGAGCTAAACACCTTTAAACAGCTTTATTTTGGAAAGCCACTCTGGCAGGGAGAGTCCCCCAGCTTTGCTGAGTGTTTGGGTGGGTGCAGCAGGGTCGGTTCCTGCCTGGCTCTACCCTTGCAATCCTTTGCCTCTTTTGTCAGGAAAAGCCCCCCATTTCCTGCGGCTGCAGAACGTGGAGGTGAACGTGGGGCAGAACGCCACCTTCCAGTGCATCGCCGGGGGGAAATGGTCCCAGCACGACAAGCTCTGGCTCCAGGTAAAGCCCTGCCCTGCTGGCTCTTCTGCTCTGATCTGGGGGGTTGTTTGCTTTTGCAAGTGGGGTAGGTAGAGAGGGATTGATGGTGAGGCAAAATCCTTTCATCGAGGTCCTTTAAAGAAAGCTGCCGTAAAGCGTTTCTAGGTGAGAGTTGAAGGTGACAAAGCATGGAGAGAAAATGGAAAAAAGGGCCAGTGACAGCAAAATTCTGGTTTCAAACGAATGCCCACGTACCTGTGAACACTCAGCCATGAAGCAGAAGAGAGAGGAAGTGGAACAGTTCTCTTCTGCTTATGCCATCTGCTTTCCTTTCACCCCCTACGAATGTTCTCAGCCCAGAGTCGGTGATCATTGTTAGGAAGGAAACCTCAAAGGTCTGAGATTACTTATCTGGATAGTTAAAATAGGCAAACCCAGTTTGCAGCCAGTGCTGCTTGCTCCCAGTTTCCCTTGGCTGCGTTGACAGCAGATTTGGTCTTGCTCCTTTTAGTCACTCACTAAAAAACCAAAACATTCCCTCCCTGGATGTCTCATGTGCAGCCTGCTGATCAGAGCTGGCTGGGTCCTGCTCTTCAGGTGGCTGCAGCAGAAACCTTGGGAATTCATTTTCAGTGTTTGAGGTGGAAATGGAGCAGGTATCAAGCCCAACATCAGCACGTGGGCTGTGTGGTTCCCACTGAAGGGCCAAATAATTTCTCCTGCCCCTTGACTTTCTCTGATATGTGAACTCCCAGTATTACCATTCCAGAAACTTTTCAAATCTTTGAGTTCTTCAATGTTTAACTCCCAAACAAGTCAAGAGGATTCTTGTTGCATGTACGTAGGGCAAACATAATTTGGAGAATACTGAAGCCAGTCAGAAGGTTTTATTCTCAGCTTGGACTGATGTGACTGAGGGTTTGATCACGCCATAGCTGTGACATCTGGGGCAGACAGGAAGGGCCTTTGTATTCAAATTAGTACCACATTTTATCTAATTTTATTATTGACTTCAAGCATTTTAATAAAATTTAAAAATAACATTTTTGAATTTAGTTTAAATCTAGGAACAGGTCTACCTAATCATAAAAATTAAGATTAGTAATAAGTTGGTGAGAAATGTAGTTGGCATTATTTAAACATGATTTTACATTCAGTAACTATGCTTTCATCACAGCTGTTCTCCTAAAAATTACATTATTAGCATAAATTTATTTACCTGCTTCTAGCATCCACTGACATATATATTTGATTTATTTTATCTTTTTTTTGGGTTCTTTCATTAAAATCTTTCCCCATGTACAATTAGATGTGTGTAAAAACAATTCTGACCTCCAGCAGTATGAACCCTTCCCTGTGAGAAGCAGAGTTTGGGGAGGAAGTAATTGCTATTGTTAATGGAAACCTGCTTTCCATTCTTTAAAATGGCAACATTTAATGAAAATTGCCTTGGAAACACCCCTAAAAACTGTTTACTGGAAACTGCAAAAGCAGCAGTGTGCTTTCCTTTGAAATTCCTAATAAACTGGACAAATGAGTTGAGGTGTTTATACCGTGGAGAACAATTTCTGGCTAATTCTTTGTCCCTTTTCCAGTTGGAAAAATATGGTCTGGCATTGCTAGAGGGGTTTACTGGGGAATGCTGGATATACGAGGATGTCTGCTCATCCAACAAATTTGTTTAAATTGGTCCAGAATCAGAGTTTTGCATCTGTAAAGGCCAAATTTACAGAATCTGTTCATTTGTAGTGTTTTCCCAGGTGAACACAAAGCCTTCAGCTGTTGTGTTTTCACGTCCAAGCCGGGGCTCTAATTACACTGTGTGGAATTGCACGGCCAGAGCTGCCACTCTGCAGCCTCTGCAGAGTCACAGAATATCCTGAGCTGGGAGGGACCCACAGGGATCATCCAGTGCAGCTCCTGGCCCTGCCCAGACACCCCAACAACCCCCCCCTGAGCATCCCTGGGAGTGCTGTCCAAACACTCCTGGAGCTCTGGCAGCCTCGGGGCCGTGCCCATTCCCTGGGGAGCCTGGGCAGTGCCCAGCCCCCTCTGGGGGAAGAACCTTTCCCTGATCTCCAGCCTGAGCCTGCCCGGACCCAGCTCCAGCCATTCCCTGCGTGCTGTCCCTGGGCACAGAGAGCAGAGATTGGAGCTGCCCCTCGGGAGTAGCTGCAGACCCTGGTGAAAGGTCTGTCCTCAGTCTCCTCTTTCCTACTCTGACCAAGCCAAGTGTCCTCAGCTGCCCCTCTTATGGGTTCCCTTGCAGACCCTTCACCCTCTTTGTACCCTTAGAACACACCAAATGCCCAGATATATATCAAATATTAAATAGAAATACAAAGTTAAATATATCATAGAATCACAGGTTTGGGTTGGAAAGGATCTTAAATATCACCCAGTTCCACCCCCTGCCATGGGCAGAGACACCTTCCACTGTCCCAGGCTGCTCCAAGCCCTGTCCAGCCTGGCCTTGGGCACTGCCAGGGATCCAGGGGCAGCCACAGCTTCTCTGGGCACCCTGTGCCAGGGCCTGCCCACCCTCACCTATGGATAAGAATATTTAGGGCCCAGCTCAGACAGCCCTGTGGATTTCCCCAGGGAATGGCTGAAGTCTCCTCTTGACAAGCTGTGCTTGGCCCAAACCCCTCCCCAGCAGCGTGAACAGGGACCTCTGACCTAAGCACCCCAAGGCACGAATTACACACGGATGCAGCAACCCGTAGCCTGCCTGTCTCCATTACTGCCTTATTTTTCTCTGCCTCTGCAGCAGTGGAATGGGAGGGACACAGCCCTGATGGTCACTCGAGTGGTCAACCACAGGCGTTTCTCAGCCACGGTGAGCGTGGCCGACACGGCGCAGCGCAGCGTCAGCAAGTACCGCTGTGTGATCCGCTCCGACGGCGGCTCCGGCGTCTCCAACTACGCCGAGCTCATCGTCAAAGGTAGGAGGGAGCAGCAAGAACCAGCACATTCGTGTGAGGGGAGTGTTTCCTCCAGGAGAGGGCAACTGAAGGCGATGGCACAAAGGGGCGGGGGCTCGGTGCATGGGTGCAAGAAGTTCGTTGTCGCCCTGGTTTTGAAAGCCTTCTGAAAAGTTGGTGTTCTCGAGTCAGATTTTTCTCATGCACTGTACTAAAAACAATGGTTTTGTTTATGTTCCTTCCTGGAGAAGGAAAGCTGACTGACTGGTCACTTCACCAGTCTGGTGGAGAGGTGGGATTTCCTCTTCCAATCCTCTCACACTTTGCAAACCCTATAAAAGTGTGTATCAAAAATAAATGGGCTCTCCTTTTGGGGGCCTGGGCTGTTCTCCTGATTGTGGGGGATCTGTGTCCTTCTTTTGTGACCGGGTGCTGCAGTACAACAGTTCATTTATTGGTTGATCAGTCTCATCTTCTACACCTTTTGGCGTGAGCTTAAGCAATTATCGCTATAGCAGCCTTATCTGTATCTTTCAACTCTACCTATGCACATCCTAGGACAGCCTAGCGCAGCCTAATACAGCCTGATGAAAATATGTAAGGGATAGCAAGCTAAGAATTCTTCTCAAAATCCTGCTTTCTCTTGCCAAGACTAGGCCCCAGGTTTGCGGCCTAGCAGCGTTAGCGTATCTGCCCCTGTCACGAGTTCTGCACTGCTCCCACTTCAGATTCCCAGAGTGTATCTGCCCCTGTCATGAGTTCTGCACTGCTCCCAGTTCAGATTCCCAGAGTGTATCTGCCCCTGTCATGAGTTCTGCACTGCTCCCAGTTCAGATTTCCAGAGTGTATCTGCCCCTGTCATGAGTTCTGCACTGCTCCCAGTTCAGATTTCCAGAGTGTATCTGCCCCTTTCATGAGTTCTGCACTGCTCACAGTTCAGATTTCCAGCTGTACAGCTACACACAGCTCTGTATAAATGTTGCTGTTTTGTTGGACCTTCTCTCGTTCATGTTAAAGGAAGAAAAAAGGGTAAACGTGACACGAGTTTAGGTGGGTGTCTTGAATATTTGAATTTAAACTTTGGATGCAGCCCTCTTTGTAAGCTTTTGTGGTAAAACCTGGTGGCTGTGGAGACCTTCACTGTAGTCAGCTGAAGAGTTTGGCTGTCAGACAGCTTCACCTGCTTTCCTTTCCAGTATTTTATCAGACAAAACTAATCATGTGGAGGAGTGTTGCATATCAGGAGAGATCCTGTTCCCCATCCCTGATTAGGGAGTAGGTGAGGTTAAGTGGCTTATTTGAGGTCAGTTTGGTGCCACCCTGTGACACACTGGGACTTCCAACTAGCCTAATTTTAGTGTGAATAATAGCAAATTTGTAATGCATGTGTGCAGGCTGAAATGAAAGCAAATTGGAATTGTTTAATTCTGAAGAGATGATTATTGAATTGTAATAATGTACTTGAGCATACATTCAATTAGCCTGTAATTGAGGTTTTGCTCAGTTGATGGTCCTGCTCCTAAACCTGCTAAATCCAACCTAAATCTCTGTTTCTCATGTGTTTTCTCTTGATCAGAAGAACACAAAACCACAGAGTGTTCATTCAACAAAGATTAAGATTTAAAAGTGTGTCCGTGTATCTTTTTAATTGAAAAATCTATTTGCTTCCCTATGCACAAGAATTTTTATTGGAATATTTAGAACAGAAAGTAGTTTACATTTCTCAATATTGAATTAAAAAGTTTGATAGATATCAAAACAGAGGTTCTACTTTGAAATGTACACACTCCTACTCCAAATCAGATAGTAGATACCTGTTTCAGCAACTGGAGTGATCAATGAAATTAAACACACACCACCTTGCTTGTCTGTGGCCACCTTCACTAAGAGCAATGTCTTATTGTAAAGTAATTACCAGCAATCTTTTACAAAAGAATGTAACTGTATTAGTTCCAAATTATTCCAGTATGTTTAGTGGCAGGAGATACATTTGTAATCCTGTGACAATGCTGTTCTCTAGGCAGCTATTTGCTGTGTGTGCTAATGCTTCTCTGTCTTCTGACTTGTATAAACGACAATACATTTATTCTTCTTTTTTTTTTTTTTTTTGCACTCTCCAATCATAATAGCCAGGCCAGAAAAACCTATCATTTCCATCTGCACCCCTTGCCATCCTTTGGTGCTCCAGTGGAAATGGCTCTTCTCTATTTCTTCTCTCTCACTGGTGCACATGTAGTAATTTAATACAATTTTGTACAAGGCAGTTTAAAAAAAGCCCCCGAGATTCTCTGCCCTGCTGTACTGCTCACAGCTGAATGGAACATTTCTTGCCTGTAATTTTCTTTTAAGTAAAAGCTGCGTGGCAGTCACTTGTATTCTGAGCAAAGTGTAGGCTTTGCTTGTGTAAAGATTGTTTAAAATGCTGTGGAAATTGGCTAGAATTTTGTAATTTAAGGTCTGTATTAATGCTGGTGTCCTTCCAGGACACTTGTCACATTAGGTGAGTCTGGGGATAACGTTTTAAGCTCTGGGGGTGTGTATGGAGGACTGTTTGCAGTGGGTTTTGTTTCCTGATCCCTATTAGGTACTCTGGATGCCCAAACGAATCACTCAATATGTGATGGGAATCTGTGTAGAGCTGATAAAGAGGGAATATTACAGCATCTATAACCTTTTCTTCATGAGACAGTTTTTCTGAGATTTTCACTCTCTAGAAACCTCTCAAAATTCATTTGCTGCTGCCTGTTGCTACCTTAACATTCTTTTAAGGCTCCTGGCATTTTCTCAGGGTCTGTCCTGCTGCTGCAGGGGCAGGAGGAGCCTGTTGAGCCTCAGCACAGCCCCTCTGGAGACCTCTAAGGGGATGTTCTAGTTCTCTTCAGTTTTGTCTTAGTTGATTTTCAAAGTGCTTGGTTGAAAAAATAACCTGAGAGGCTTTCTGTCACCACTGTGATATTTGGGACAGTTGGCTTTTATCAGTCACACGAGGAGATGATGCCTTGAGTGACACCAGAGGGAGAGGTGGGTTCCTTGTCAGAGTTGTTTACCATCCTCTCTCTGGGTCTTTTCTGGTTTGATGCTCGTCACTGTAATTCCACCATCTGTTTATTAACTCACCAGGTACACACTGAAATCTGCTCCAGTGATCTGAGTCTCTTCCTAAAAGCAGGCATTGGAATTTACAAAACAAAACAAAACAAAACAAAACCCATCCCCAAACCACAAAACAGAGGAAAACAACATAGACACAAGCACCAAACAATGAACTGACTCAAAAAAACCTTGTCAAGTTATTGGAATTGAGATACTTGGGTGTGAAAACCATGATAAATAATTAGCTATTTAAATAAAGCCTTCTATGGAAGCTTCTCCAGCATGAAATTTCTGTGAAAATTTCAGATTTACAGTTCTAAGACAGACTCATCAAGGAAAAGCTCTACAGGTGTTTTGACTGTCTTAGCATTTATAACTGGAGCTGACTCCAGAATAATTTCAGTTAATTGTTCAACAGCAGGGAGTCCTAATAGAAGTAAGGACTTTCTGGGTCTTAAGAGTCAAAAGAAAAGAGAACGTCTCTGTTCCTCATCTGAGCCTGATCTTGGGCTGGAGCTGGTTCTAGAATTGTCACATCTGGCTCTCCATTGACAAGTTCAAGGTGGGTGTGAAAGTATGTGATGCACACATGTGTAACATATTCTGGGATGTGTTCCTGGGATGAAAGGTGATTTTCTTCCATGTAATCATGTAAGAGACCCACCAACTCCAAGGGTTTTCACTTCCTATAGAGCCATTATGGAGGGATGTGATGAATATGAAGAAGACCCTTTAAAGCTTTTGGGTATTGATTTGTTTATTAAAAAAAAAAAAAAAGGTCATGCCTGATACACAGACAGTTCTATACCCTGAGATATTCATGTTAAATGTGCTCATTAAAACTGACATAACACCCTTGCCATCATGGGGTAATACAAGCTCTGCTGGAGATGCTCAGGGCCCCAGATTTCACCCAGGAGGGAGGGGGGTTGATATGAAAAGTAGATTCTGTGTTGCAGCTGTCCTCTTTTGCCATCAGGGTGGCTGGAAGCCCTTGCCCCTCTGTCCCTTAGAACCCTTTGGGAGACAAGCTCAGCTGTGGCACACGTCTGGTTTAGATTTTATTGCTAAAAAAAAAAGCATTTTTTTTCCCATGTGCATTAATAAGTAGCTGGAAGGTGTGAAAAATCCTACCTGAATTTATCAGGCCCATCCAGATCACAGAAGTTTCTGGGCACGTTTGAGTTCATCTGCCTGAGTTCTGCACATTAATCAAGCCCCTCAAAGTTATCACCTTGTGAGCAGGAGTCAGTCCCTGCCTGGGGGTCCCAGCAGTGTCAGGACACTGATAATGAGTCAGGCTGCCCGCTCTCTCTTTCCCTGTTCCCTCTCAGTTTACAGCAGCACAGTCGGTGTTCAGGAGGTCCTCGTGGTGCTGGCAGTGTCTGAGTAGAGATTTGATAAAACCCATAACGATGCAGCTCCTTTGAGTGCTGCAGCAGCACCGAGTGGGAGGTGCATGCAGGCAGCTGCTGAGGATTTCACTGCCTGTGAGGTATCTGAATGGCTCTGCCATTAATAGAAGGTCTTCCTTTATTTCTTTGCAGTGACAGTGGTGTAGGGAATGTGACCCTCCCTTCCTTGGTGTTGGCTGGTAATTACCTGCACTTGTCACTGCTCTGGTTAATTCAGTGCAGCTCAGTAGCTGTTGAACTCACTCAGTTGTAATCACTGGGTGGGTGTGTGGTAAGAAAAGGGGAGGCAAAGGGATTGCAAACATTCACCAAGAGCTGTAACTCAAATTCCTCTTCTTTCCATCCAACTTAAGATCTCTGAAGCCAGCAAAGGAGGTGGAAGACAAAGCTGTTGTATTGTAGATTTTGAGTAGTGTCAAACAGGAGTCCTCTCAAAAAGAAATATTTCCCTCTCCTTTTGTTTAACTTCCAAAAAGAGCTGGGAAATGAAGCCATTTCCTTGAGAAGTGATAAATGTGCAGTTTATATAAAGGATCCAGCTTTCAGCATTGCACCCAGTGCCACAGAGATTTGCAGTAATGGTCCAGAATATGCTTTCCTTGTTTCTCTTGTTTATATGAATCAACAGGGTATAAATAAATATATTCAGGAGGAATATAAAGCTACAAGGGGTACAAGGCAAGCTCATAAGTGGATGGTGTATTCTCAATTCAATCTATAATTTTCCCAACTTTTTTTATTTCTCTCTTCAGCAGCCTTTTTGTTCCTGTGTGAGATGAGCAGGGAGTATTGGTTTAAACTTGACCTTGTTTCTAACAACCTGGGAAATGATAATGGCTCTCCTATGTCTTGACTAAATATGTGATAAATGCCTAAATACCTTTTAGTTTCTAGTTAGAATTATTAAGGATATTTAAGGCAACAGCATAGAAATTAACTCAGGACGGTTGATGCTCAGAAAAAAACCCAAAAAATACCAAGAACACATCCCCATGGTGTGCTCTTGCAGGGGATGACCAGCAGATATGTGCCATTATAAAACAAGCCCGGCAGCTTCTCATTCTTCTTTACTCCTTTTTAATGTACAAATTTTCATGCAGGTTGATTGTTAATGATGCTCTCATGTCATTACAATTCAAAATTATCCTTTTTTGGCTTATGACTGAGCCTAAAGACTTAACACAAAAGATGAGTCACATTCATTGTTAACTCTCTTCTGCTCATCTTTGCCTGCTTAATTGTAGGGAATTTATTAATGGGCTCCTGAAAAATAAGATCTAAAGCTGCTCTTAATTTATCCACCCTGTGGTTACAGTGCTGTTAACTGCTTTTCATTCAAGAAAACTCCCTTGAAGTGTCACCTGTCACCATTCATGGGTGTTAGTGAAGGTTCTGGTATGGTTCAGGCAGAGTTGGACACTTATGGGATGGTATTGTTGAGTGTGAGCAGTTACCTCAGCAGGACAGGGATACCCTTTTCACATCAAAAATATATATATATCACTTGCAGTAGAAAAAAAAAACCCACACCAAAAAAGTAATGCTTTACTTGATGTGAGATGCAAGCTAAGATGCACCAGGTTTCCTAGTAAGAGTGGATGATTGTCAGTATGAGAATCTTTGATGATAAACCTGCAAAACAAAGGGTGTAATTGCAATACAGTGGGACCTGTAGATCCCATCTGTGTGGGAAAAACCAATTTCCAAAGAAAGGAGAAAACTGTTCTTGTAGGTGCAAATACCTGAAGCCAATGTGGTCACTGGAACTTTTGGAAAATTTTGCAGCACCAGATGCTAAAGCAGCTCAGATATTGATCTCTTTCAGACATGCAGTTCAGTTCCTGCAACTTTCTGCAAAAGTCTTGCATTTGTTGTAGGACACTGGACTAAGAACTTGAACATCACATGTGGAAGGGACAACTTCTGCCCTGAGCCAGGTGCTGATGAATTCCCAGCCATCTTTGCCTTGATTTGAGCTTTCATTATTTTGTTGGCAGCATCCTGTGGGTCTGCATAGTGCACAGTTGGGTTTCTTTAGATGTGTGAAAGGTGTGCCGAGTTTATTTTTATTTTTTTTTTTTAACAAACTGCAAGGCAAGATACAAACCAGCTAAAATTTATTTGTTGATTCCTTACCTTGCCCTGATTTACTGAACTTAGCTTTCTTTTGTTTTGTGCATCTTGAACCAAATTGGACTGTGGGGTGAGGTCTGACCCTTCCTTAAACAATCTCTTGGTGTGGGTGCTCAGCCATGGGAGGTTCCAGGTTTCTGTGCCACACACTCTCTCCTCCCTCCTTTTAACACAGCACTCCAGACTCTGCAGGGTTAAACTCCTCTGCTGCTTCAGAGGTTGGCATTTACAAGCTGAGCCTCTAATCCTAAAGTAAAGAAGGTTGAAAGTTCATGAGGAAAAAAAGGTCTGAGCTCTGTAAACACTTGACTGATGGGGCCAGGGGTACTGGCAGTAAGGCAGCTCCAGAATCTTCTAAACTTCCAGTCTGGGAGATGGCAGAAGGCTATTTGAAGCCTGTAAGTGGTGCTGAATGGAAACCATTGTGGGAGTTCGTGTCAGGAATTCAGGTGAATGGGGTGTTTAAAGCTTGCACAGCATTTAGCTCCCAGTGCTGGAGCTGAGCTGATTTGCTTTCAGAGCCGGTGTAACTGAACTCCGGGGAGCAGCTGATGTTGGTGATGTTTGCATTTGTCCTATCTGAATGAAGAGATTAAAGAGCCTGTTGTGGTGTTAAGGAAAGAACGATCACTTTGAAGTTAGTTCACCATTCACTCACGCTGAGACTGTGAGACGAGGAAACAGCCAAAATTGCACTTTGGAGTGGAGATTTTGCAGCCCTCCTTTTCCATCCAACTGAAGAAGGCTTCATTTTTCAAAGCAAATAATTTCCCAGCATCCATTGTAGCTGCAAGCTGATGAAACACTCTTCTCAGAGGATCACCTCCTCAAAGCTGCTGCACTGCTTTCCAGCTTTGCTCTGATGTGCTGATTTTGTGCCATGGTGAACACCTCCTCTGGTGCTGGGAGACTGTTCAGGTCACACCCTCCCTATCACCCCTGTCCAGCTGTGACTTCTAAAGATGCTTTAGATCTAAGACCAGAAACCTGCTGAGCAACAGGATGATGGTTACAGCAAGCCCAGCAACTATTTTGTTAATTGGCCTAGGAATTTGAGAAGAAAAACCCATAATGTGATGGTTCCTAGCTCCCCAAACTCCACACTGCTGAACAGCTGCACTATTGCACCTCCAAGGTGAACAAGAATGGTTTTAAACTAAAAGAGGAGAGATTTAGATTAGATGGTGGGATGAAATTCTTTACTCAGAGTGTGCTGAGGCCCTGGCACAGGGTGCCCAGAGAAGCTGTGGCTGCCCCTGGATCCCTGGCAGTGCCCAAGGCCAGGCTGGACAGGGCTTGGAGCAGCCTGGGACAGTGGGAGGTGTCCCTGCCCATAGCTGGGGGTGACACTGGATGAGCTCCAAGGTCCCTTCCAACCCAACCCATGCTGTGATTCTGTGATTGTGCTCTGCTCTGGTGCCAAGATACACAAAACCCCTGTCTAAAGAAATTATTCCCGTCCTCTTTCTCCTTCATTTTTCCCAACCAGGTTTCTCTCCAGTGCATTTCTTGCCTCTCTCTCTCTCTCTTTCTCAGCAGGAAACTTTCCATCAGTGCTTGTTTGCATGTGAGGAAGATGCAAATAGCTGCAAGACTTGGGCTCCCTGTTTGGCTCCCATAAATCAGACTTTGCACATGCTTTACTGTCCTATTTATTACCCTGCAGCTACTACTGACTTACATGACAGACTACAACTTACAAACTGTTTGTTCCCTCAGCAGGGCACAGACACAAATTAAAATGGAATATGTTTGGGTTACTTGCTTCTGTAATCTTCTCTTTTCTTTCCCTCATATTGCAGCAAATCCTTCTTTTGCTGCTGCTGCTCACAACTTTTTGACCGACCCTCGTGAACACTGCTGACCATATTATGTTATCTTTTGACCAGCAATATGGTATTATTGAGTCTTCTGACCCAGATTGCTCATCAAATACTGATTTATCAGTATTTCCCATGATTTTGAGGTTGAAACTCAAAATATAAACACTTTTGTCCTTGCTCTTACATTTTCTCTCACCTCCCTTTTACTTACCCTTACTTGTGCTCTACTTGAGGAGCCTTGCAGATAATTTCCTTTATACTTGTGTAAAGAATGTGGTGTTTCAAGGATGACCCAGAATTTTGGTACATTCATTTATTTGCCTTTGGTGAGGCTATTCAGAGAATGCAGCAATTGCTCAGCTCCTGGAAGGTTTTATGATCATTGTTGTAGTCACAAACCCAATTGCTCTTGAGAACTGAAATTCTGTCATAAGAAATCATTTTATATAAAATTATAT
>VZTR01029545.1:285-34619 GCA_013400775.1 Chaetops frenatus | reverse complement strand
CCACCAGGATTTCTTAAGACTCTTTTGTTAATTTCTCGAACAGGATTTAAAATGGAGCAATTAGGAAAAATACATTTTTTTTGTCTCCAAGAGGGAGTTTTTTCCCCACATGCATGGTCCTCTCAAAGTCTGGCCAGTGGGATGTAATTCAGCATTAATTGACACTGCATTTAGTCAAGGAGACTAAGGAAAATCATTCTGCTATTGAATTATCCTCAAATTCACCATAATGTCTTTATATCTCATCTTCATGGAATCACAGTACTGTTATAGTCTTTAAAGTGGGATTATTGGTATTTTCTGAGCAAAAAGGGAATTTTAATAACCTTCATTAGAGCTTTGATAGTTTCAATAGAGACCAGACTATTCTCCCTTCCAGGATTTACTTTCAACAGAGAGGATGAGAATTTTCTGTATGGTTCAGTCCCAGGTGTAGCAGCTCTACACTCATAAGGAAGTTTTTTTGTTTTTCATATATCTCACCTCAATTACAGCTATCATGACAGGAAAAAAAAATATTTAATCTCATTTGACCTTTTTTAAAATGCAGGCCACAGAATTTACAAATCATTCTTACATCATGAGCAATCCTGTATAAATAAAGCAGGAGAGTCTTTAGAAAAGATTGTGATTGAAAGGTTTTAAATTATAGAAAATCTCAGCAGTCTTAGATAAGCTCTTTAAATACTTAATTATCTTCCTTGTGTAGTGTCTATACCTTATTGGAGTGGGATGTTTCCAGCTTTTGCAGCTAACAGATCTTAAGCCTTTCTTCTAAATATAATCAATCTTGAAGTATTGAATGTGAACTTGTATTGACAACCATCTTGCCTTTGTTTGGTTAATTTATGTGTCTGAAGTGTCTTTGCAAGGTCCCTTGTTCTGTGGAAGAACTGCTGTCAGTTCTGGGGAAAATATATCAACCTGGACTTTCACAAATATTTGTGAAATATTTTCTTTTGTTTCCACTACTGAGTATGTTTCCTCACCAGGTTTGTTCTCTTTCTTGCTGTGGAATGGGGGAACTTTTTTAAGCACATGGATTTTTATGAATATTTCTCTCCCCAGTTCTAACACAATCCTCTTCAGCAGAGACAAGGAAAGGCACTATAAACATGTCCTACACAGTTAAGGAAAAGCATTTGTTCCTCAAGCACAGTTTCATGGGACAGGAGATGGTCACTGCCGTGGTGACTCCATCAAAGAATAACAAATAATCCATGGAATAATGACAAAGTGTCCTGGAGACCTCAAAAATGACCAATGGAGACTTGATGGCAGTCAATGGTTTTCAGTTCAGGCGTGGTAAAATGTAATATAATATTTTTTTAATCAAACAGCTTTTTTGGTGTCAGTCCCAGAAAGAAATGCCCTGAGCCCACCCCAGGAGGGATTTCTGTGCCACAGAAAAGCTTTTCTATCTGGGACAGGCAGGATTGCTGTGTGTGCTCCTGCACCACGTACCTAACCCTGCCTGCACACCCTGAGGGCTGAACCTGTTCCACAGCACCAAAATGTTAAATTTTGGATATTTTGAGGGAATATGGGAACTCCTGCACACCTGCTGCCCCAAGGTTTTGGATGTGCACATGAGTGCCTTGGGAATCCTGTGCTGTTTTATCAACACTGAACTGTCCAGCACAAATGTGAGCACAAGGATAAATGAAGTGATGTTGTGTGTGACATTTTTGTTCTGAGAGCTGTGAACTCCAGCCCTGTCACCTTTGTTCTCAGCTCCACAGCAACTGATGTGGAGTTCAGGAATCCACCCAGGACCCAAATTGCCCAGATTTGTGGTGGGATTGTTGCAAAAGTTTTTTTTCAGAATTCCTTCTGTTTCTCTCTGTATTTCTGTCCTTTAACTCTGATGGGAATAAAGCACAGAAAGTATTTTGGGAAGTGGCAACCAGGCTGTCACCAGCAATGAGCTGAGCTAGTTCAGCCATTATGCATATTCTTTTGGAGTAAATGACTCTCAGATTTTGTTTGGTGCCATCTCTCCCACCCTTTTCCTTTTTTATTTCTTTTCTCAGGAATATTGAATGGTAGTTTCAATCCTCCCCAATTTCTTGCAGGCTCTGGAATGCTTTTTGTGAAATACCAACACCTATCACCCATCATTGCAGCTCTCAGGGTGAACAGCACACTGTGCAGCATATTGGAATTTCTAGCATTTATTACTGCCTCAAAATGCATTTTGTGGAAAAAGAAAGAATTGATCTTTTGGTGTAATACTGTGGAGTCTCTCTGAGGGAACAGCCTAAATCAAGAAGTATATTTCAAGGCTGAGTTTTAAACTGGAAATAAACAGAAATACAGCCCAGGAGAAGGAAAGCTGGAAGGAGTGTTATGGTCTGCAGGGTATTGTGAAACTCTCTGTATTATAAAAACCTGAAATAAAAAGAGAAGTATTGAGTGGTAAAGAAAGATTCACCTGGTTTTCATAGGACTTAACTGGTTAGCAGGCACTTCAGCTGTGTCTGCCTGGCATATCTGGGACATTCGGTCACTGGGGCTGGTGCTGCTACTATTGGTGACTTTTTATGGGAGGTGTGGGGGATGTTTGAAACAAATCCTGGAGTTTGCTTCAACCCTGGGATTTTTTTAATGTAGGCAGGGAGAGGGAGGGCTCCCAGCCAGAGTGATCCCTTCTGGGGATAATATCTGGGATGTTGGGTTATTGTTTGGTTTGGTTGGGGTTTTTTGCATCCAGAATTTACTGATGCTTAGCAAAGGCTCTGTTTTTATCATTTGAGTTTTATTTTTGCTGCTTACATCTCAATAGGTTGCCAGCCTTAGCTGTGGGTTTGGTTTTTTTTTCTGTCAGGTTTGCTTTGATCATCTCAGATAAGTGAACCTGTAACCTGACCTTAAATGTGAGGGTTTTTCTGTGGCTCCCAGTGCTTGAGACAGAGCCTCCCTGGTTGTTCCAGCTAGAATATAATCAACTGGAGTGGAACTGGGAGGAGGGGGGAAGAGCTGAACAGATGTATTTACTTGGAAAATACAACTTAGTGCTCGCTATCCCAGCTGGCACATGAATAGACATATGTAAACCACAGAGTGTCTGTGACCTCTAAGCACATGCAAAACACCCCAGAATATTTTTACAAGATGTGCTTATAGGATTTGCTTAACTCTCTAAAGTCTAAGCAACCTCAGAGCCATCTTTACTCTTGTGGCAGCTGAACTTACTTTAGGAACCTGCATTTTATTCCTGGGGTTTTTGGGGTGGGGCATGCTGTAGAGGTTTAGCAGAGGGTCATAATTCTGCTTCAAAAGCAGGAATGACTGGTATAGATGGATCAGATTTATCTGATGTATCAGTAGGAAAAAAATAAATGGTATAAATGTAAATCAGCAATGGACTTGCTGCTTACCTGGGCATGGCTTCCACAGTGGTGCTGCCAGAAACTACAGGCAAATAAACTTTCTAACACAAAGCATGGCCTGAATGCCACATGAGAGCATGAAGAAACAGCCTCCTGAAGTTCATTCTGTGCAGCTGGGGAGGTGTTCTGATGAAAGCTATTTCAAGTGGCTGTGTACAGTAAATTAGCAGCCTCCAGTATTTACTGCACTCAGTGGTATGTACTGTACTGCCTGCCTGCAAAGCTGTAAAAAAAAGGGAGGGTTCTGTCTTGGGTAGAACCATTGCAGGTATTTGTGTCAGCTCTGAGATTTTTATAGGCACCTGTTCCTTGCCTTTCTCATTAGCTGCTCTCCAGGGCAGCAATTGGAGTGACAGCTATAACGTTATCCACTCACAGACACCTCTGCCCACATCAAAATGTTTTGCTGCAGGTGAGCTGATAATTTTCCTTGCATCAATCAAACTTCTGTCAGCAAGATCAGACAAATGGCCCTCTGGTTCCTGCAGCATATATTTATCCTGTTTTCAATCTGAACAGGAGAAAATACAGTAGGCAATTCTGGTAGAAGGGAATGGAGGAAATGACTAATAATTGGCCAGTAAGACACTTGCATTGGTAGGGTTATTTCACTGTAACAGAGGTTCATTTACAATTCCAGCAGTGTAAGTCCTTGTTTGGGGGCTGCACTGTTGACACTTGTGGCTTTTAATGTGGTTTTGTGGAAAGCAAAAGAGGAATGGCAGTTCATTTCAAAATGTAATGTTAATATTGTACTTAACATATGTATAGTTTTTCATTTGGCTCTGTGTTAGGCTGCAGTCTATACCATGTGCTTTCTCTTACCATTTGTGTCTGTTGACCAAACTAATATTCCAGGCAGTTGTATCACAAACTGAGAGCAAAAAGAAGTTCAGTTTGTTGCTGGATATGTGAGATACTGTGTTTATATCCCTGGGGTGAAATAAGTCAGCTTTTATGATCAAACTATGAAGTGCTTTGTAATAAAACACATTTAAGTAACACAAACCAAAACAAACCCCAGCGCTGGATCAGAAGAAAGCACAAAAGCATCAATGTGGCACAACTTTGATTACAGCCCCGTGTTCCTCTTGTCCCATTGACCCCTGCAGACACCACCAGGTTTTGTTTATCCTAAAAGTTCATTTCAGGGGAAAAAAACATCTATACTTGCCAGACCTGGACTGTGTGTGTAGGGATTGGCCCTTGGAGATTTGTGCTGGTAAAGGGACAGAACACTGAGCTCTTTTTTTCTGTTTTTCCCCAGGTATTACCCAGTGGTTATTCAAACAAGGGCTGTCATATGTAGAGACAGAACCACAGAATCATTCAGGTTGGAAAAGCCCTCCAGTGTCATCAAGCCCAACCTGTGCCCAATCCCCTCCGTGCCACCCAGCCCAGAGCTCTGAGTGCCACACCCAGGTGTTTCCAGATGTTCCCTGAATGTCTCCAGGGAGGATCTTTAGGGATCTTGAAAGGAAAGAAAGTCCTTTTGTGTGCACAGTAGAGACTGAAACTTTTGTAAATGGATGGAGACAGGAGACAAACTAAAAGGCAGCAATTATGGAAGTGATTGCAGTGCTCCAGAGAAACAGAAATCTGCCTGTTAGTTGGCAGTGTGAGACATTCACCTGCCAGAGCTGAGTGCCCAGAGCTGAGCAGGGCAGACCTCCCTTGCAGGACTCCAGCCACTTGCTTTTCTTTGTCTATAAAAGTGACTGAGGACTTGCTCTCTGAGGCCACTAAAATGAATGCTCAAAATAGCTGTACTTGATATCACTTCATGTGATTATTCCTAGAGTGGCTGTAGCTCTGTGCCAGGGTAAACTTTAAATAACAGTGCATTTAGGGCAGTGGCTGTAGTTATCCAGGAGAACAAGCACAGGGAGATCCTGCCATGCTCTCTGCTGTGGGTGAGAGCAAACATTTACTCTAAGCCTGTATTTGGTGACTTTGGTGAAGAACTGAACCCAGGGGACTTAATGTGATATTTAACTAAATGACTGTGATTGAGAGCCTGAGGCCACTGGCATAAAATGTGACAATGTGTTAGAATCACTTACCTGAAATTATGCCTCAAACAATTTATATGTTAAATGAGCTGTCTGATACCTTGGTTGGGTCTGCAGCCTGTTTTCCATTGCAAATATTGGTATATTCCTGTTTGGAAGCATCCTTTGGAGAGGAAAAAAAAAAAGAAAAGCATTCAGCAAAACCCTGCTGGATTCCATTTTCAGGAAAATTAACAAATGTAAACATCATTAGAGGAATAGAAGCATGAAGGATGCAGATTGGTAAATCTTACTTGAAATCAATATTCAGGAAGAAAAGAAAAACAAAGTTTTGTGCACAAATGTGCTGCTCTGTGATCCCAGCAGGTAATCCAGTGCAGCAGGTACTCGTGGAGGGTTTGTTTGAATGTGTGGCTCAGGCACCTACCCCCCTGATAACAGGAAAATGCACTTTTTCATTTCGTTTTCTGTGGTTCATTTGTCCTGAGAGTTGTTTTGGGATGAGACCTTGATGAATATCAGAGGACTTGGTTGGATTTCTCAAATTTAGTTGTCAGTGGTCAACTTCTACCATCTTCAGAAGTGGTGGCCATTCCTATTTCTGTACAGGGCAGTCTCTGTACTTAAATCCACCCTTTCTTGCATTGCTTTGCTCGTACACCAAACCACAGCTTCCCACCCTATCCTGCCTCTCCTTTGTCTCCCAGTCCTTCCTGCTTCACTGTGCTTTGCTGCTGTTCCTCTGTCCTGACCAGGAAATAGGTTTCTAATTCAGGGATGAAAGGATGAGGTTTGGAGCTGAGAGCCCTCGATGTCCTTAGGGAGGAATTATTCTGCCTGGAGCTTTGGGCAGTTGCATGATGAACTCTATGAGGGAAGAATAAGTTCCTCTCCCCTGCCACAACTTGTGCAAAAATAAGCCATTATATCTTTACTTGAATCCCAGAGTTTCTGTGGAGTGGGGTGACCCAAAAGGAGATATTTTTTAGATGAATATTTCTTCCTGTTGAAGTCCCTGTATCATCATGCCGTGGGCTAAAACTGCTGGGCTGAAAAGGAGATTTGAATTCTGTTTTTCCAAGTGAAGGACAGGCAGAGCATTAGCACAGTGCCTGGGATATCTGAAGGTCACATCAGTTATAACCAATTAGTGTTTTACTTATCAGTTGGAAAAAACGATTTCGAATGTAATTAGTAAAAAAAAAGCCTTTCATGCTCTTTAAAGACCACCTCAGTGAGTGCTGCTTTTGGGCAGGTTAGAGCCAGTTCATGTTTAATATGATTATTGTAGTGCAAGACATTTTACTATTCAGTGGTTAAAAAGAAACTTCTTGAAAACAGCTTTTTCTTTGTGGATTTATGGTGGAAAAGAACCCACAGTAAACACCACTGGCATCTCTTTCAAAGAAGAAATGTTGGGCTATGAATGTCCTTGCAAAAGCTGAAAAGCTTTTTCGTAGCTAAAAATGCATAATTTTAGAATTTTTGTTTGATTTTTCATTGATTTGATTGCATTGAAACAGATGGGGTTGGTTTTTTTTCTCATGAAAAGCCTTCACCAAATCCATGTGTACAATGTTTTGAGAAAATACATGGCTGGCAAATTTGGAGCTGCTGCTGAAGAGATTTAAAGATGCAGTGTCTCACACATTTCTTAGCACTTAAGCAGGGGAAGAATGCAAACCTGCTCCACCACCTATGATGAATGAGCTTGTTTGGCCAAACAGATTTTCTATGTGTAATGCTCATTTTTGCATCTGTCCCCTCCCTTCCCTGTGTATTCACTGGGAAAGGAACTTTGATTCCAAAAAATCTTTTTTCCCCCAGGGAATGGGCACGGCCCTGAGGCTGCCAGAGCTCCAGGAGCTTTTGGACACCAACTTCCAGGGATGCTCAGGGTGGGATTTTTGGGGGGTCTGTGCAGGGACAGGAGTTGGACTCAGTGATCCTTGGGGTCCCTTCCAGCTCAGGATATTTCATGATTCCATAATGATTTTTCTCTCTGAGGGAGTATTCCTTACTAAGGTTTGCCACGTGAATGGAGCAAAAGCTGTGTAAAGGGTAGAACAAGTAAAACTTCTGCATGGGTTGGAAACTGCAGACATAAACATGAATACTTCTATGTATCTGAAAACAGTTTGTTTTTTCCTCTAAATGCTTGCTAATTTTATTTTTAAAATGGAGCATAAATTTCTGAGTCATTCTCCCATACGTCTGCTGTTCCTCTATAGAAAATGCCTTTGTTAACAATACTTACATGTTGCTTATTTTTTTAATAACTAAATAAGGATTTCTGAATAACAACCATCAAACAAATTAGTACAGATCATAAATATCCATGTTATTGATCCTGATAAAATATGCTGTGCTACCCTCTCTGATTCAGCCCTGTCTTTGATTGATAACTGTCTTCTGAGGAGGCTGTGCTCACAGATCTGCCTGACCTCTCTAATCCTCTCTCCCAGACTGACATGTCCCACTCCTTTGGGGAAGGATTTGAATTCTCATTCTGTGTGGAGGATTAAAGAAACATCACTGGCTTTCTGAGTACCTTCCAGGAATTTCCTCTGAGTGAACCTTAAGTATTCTGTCTCCCAAGAGCTGCAGCTCCTGTCAGGTGCTGTAGCTGCTGGATTTGGGCTGGGATTTTCCCAGTTGGAGCCTGATTTATATTCAGGGCTGTTCCTCTGAGCTGCCCCAGCTGTGTTCTGCATGGTTCCCTCTGCACTTCATCTCATTGGGCTCCTTGATCCCATCCCTTTATTTGTTTCTTGTCACCAGTTCTCTCCTGAAGTCTGTTCCTGGTTTTCTTGCCCCTCCTCCCCCTTGCTGATGTGGAGAACTCGTTTGTGGGTGGTCCTGAGTTCCCAGTGGTTTTACTGAGAGTTTAATATTAATTCATATTTGGGGTCTGATAAGGTTGTCAATACAGACAGAAAACCACCTTTGCTTTTCTTTGAAGAGCTATATGTGCCATTGTTTGACATGTATGAAATAATGAAATTTTGGGTACTGTCTTGCTGTTACATGAATTTTACCTCAGCCTTGTTTTCTCTGTTAATAAGGACTGCACCTGGACATGGAATAATTTTCCTGTCTTATCCCAGTGGCAGAACAATCAGTGCATCTCTTCTGGCTGCTGACTTGGAACCACACATGGTTGTATTCACAAGCCATCACTGCTGCTCTCTAATCTATCCAGTTCACAGGCAAATAAAATATGCCATCTTTCAGGATTGAATTACAGAATGGAAATGAAAGAAAAAAGATTAGTAAAAAAAGTAATGCCTAAAGAGTAGCCTTACTCTTCAGGGAGAAAATAAAATACCTGCTGACAGCTCTTACCTTAATGATGTTCTTGCTTCTGTCAAAACATCAGACGCCCCATCATTTTCCCTGGCAGTTGCAAGACTCTTTTAAGAGATGCAGAGGAAAGCAGAGGGGTTTTTTTTTTTTTTTCCAGTTGGAATCTCTTTCCATATCCACTGTTTTTTGTGAAAAGAATCTTTTTCTTTTCCATCTGTCCCCTCTCAGGTTGATTTGGGAAGGATTTTGGGAGCAAGAGGAGGTAAAGGGTAGATAAGGTATAAATATACCCAGGGCAGAAGCTTCCCTCCTGTAATGTCATTAATAGTGGGAATAGCTGCTGCACAATATTATTGCAATGGGTGGAAAAAGAGATATTTGTAGCATGGGCAAGNTTTTTTTTTTTTTTCCAGTTGGAATCTCTTTCCATATCCACTGTTTTTTGTGAAAAGAATCTTTTTCTTTTCCATCTGTCCCCTCTCAGGTTGATTTGGGAAGGATTTTGGGAGCAAGAGGAGGTAAAGGGTAGATAAGGTATAAATATACCCAGGGCAGAAGCTTCCCTCCTGTAATGTCATTAATAGTGGGAATAGCTGCTGCACAATATTATTGCAATGGGTGGAAAAAGAGATATTTGTAGCATGGGCAAGCTGGCAATGGGCACTTGGATACTCTGCTAAAACCAACCACTCTGCTGTGTTTGTATTTACAAGAGGCTGCAATTCCCCTGTGAAGGGCTGTCACATCTTCAGAGAAGACCCTGGAGAAGAAACTTCAGCAAAGTTTCTCTCTCTTCTTTTATAGAAGCATCACCTAAATAGGAGGTATGGTTATATCTGCCTTTAAGGGTGCTACCAACTGCTCTGTACTGGGACAGGCCAGACCACACTGGGCACTGACCCCTGGTAGCTGGGAATTTATACTGGGTGCCTGCTGCTGGTGGGAAGGACAGCAGACTCACACTGGAGTAACCAGTTTTACTTCTTATTTTCTTTAGCAAACACTCTGGCACGCTGATTTTTTTTTTGTCCACACCCACTCACATGACAGAGAGAGATTAAAACTGCAGAGAAACCAGAAGGATGAGGGAGGGATTCCCTGTGCAATTCCCCTTTATCCACACAGTCACTGCCAATCCCTGGGCTGTGCCTGATGGGCAGGGAGGTGTGGGAAGGATAACAGGGAATCCATTGCAGCTGGACAGTGTTTTCTCTCTTGCAAAGCACGTTCAGCACTAAGCTGCCTCTCCCAAAGTTGAACCAGTTTCGTTCTTTACCTCAAGTATCCTGGTATTGATCTCATCTCCTCCCTCACTGTTCTCATGTCAGAGTTCAGGAATCAGAAATGCTCAAAACTGATGTGCCATCGAAAGCAGATCTATTCCAGCTGACACAGAGTGGATTCTAACTCTGATTTTGATTCATACCATGGTGTGTGCTGCTTCCCACTGGTGTTATTGCTTCTTTAATTATCTGTCTCTCAGGACCTTACTGAATCTATTCTGAAAAACTTTGAACTCTGCTACCCCTGGAAATGAAGATGCTCTCAGTCTTCATGTATCAGGGAAAGACAAGATCTTAATGTAAAAATTATCTGCTTCTCTTTTCTTGGGCAGATTTTCTGTGCTGGAGGTTTCACACAGAGATGTGGTGAACAAACAGTTCATTGCAAGATGTGTGGTTCTTGATTCACTCGAAATTTTCATTTCAGTTACAGCTTTATGAAACATGGTTTTCTCCTTTAATTGTTTTTTACTTTCTTTCTCTTTCTTCCTTGACGAGATGGAGTAAAATTCAAATATAAGCAACTCTACATAGATTCTAAGGGGCTTTTAAAGGAAATAACAGATCATGGGATCTTCCTCACCTCCACTCCTCGGAGCAGATTTAGATTGCATCAATACAAGTCCTATTTTCTTTACTTTGAGAAATTTGCCTGCAAAGATTTGTTTTCCCTTTTATACCTCTACAGAGTGGAAGTTACCTTTCTACTTTCTGGCTTTTTTTGTGTGTTTTTTAAAAAGAAAAGTTAATAGGGCTGATAATTTAGGATGCACACTAAGGAAATGCATTTGGGAGTTCCTCTAAATGTAGGAGATTGTCTAAAACAAGCTTTTCTAACTCTTTCCTTCTCATTGTTAAATGAGCAATTTTCAACAGCTGCCCCTCCATTCTGCCACATTTTGCAACTCACCTTAAAGGCTGAGGATCTCAATCCTTCGGGCCAGAATGTGTGAAAACATTGATGAAAAACATGTCTTTACATAAAAGAGAAGTTCTGCTCCAACAAAACCACTGAGTACTGAAGGGGAACTGCTGCTGCATTAAATCCTGATACTCTGCCCCTGCTCCCCACAGGTTCCTGTTAGTATCTGTTCATCTGATTAAAGGAAATAAAACCAGCAGTCCTTTAAACTACCACATTGTACATAAGAGACACAGAGCTCTGTCAAACAACCAGAAAAGATAACCTGATAAACAAACTGGCCTGAAAGCTGCATATTGCAGGCATAAATCCTGGAGTGTTCCTGTCAGTCTTTAATGCCACAGGTGGAATTGCAGAATGCTTTGGGTTAGAAGGGACCTTAAGGGTCACCTTGTTTCAATCCCCTGCCTAGGGAAAAACAAGGAAGTAGCTGTGTCCTTACCATGGCCTGTTCAGTTCTTTGTGCACTTCTGGTTTCTACCATCTTTTCCTCGGTTGGTGTTTGGAAGCCTCTTGTATGGTGAACACATTTAGCATCATTTATGATGGGTAAATGGCTGGGTTTGTGGTCAGTAGAGTCCAAACTCTGACCATTTGCACCCAGCTGTGAAGTTACTGGGCAGAAGGCAGCACAGAATCCTTTGGGAAGAGGGGACAAAACAATTCCTGTGGCCCCAGGAATGAGTCTGTCAATTCAGAGAACCTTGTAGGAGAAAGACAACGGGATCATGTGTTTAGTAGAGGTGGAATGAAGCATTTAGCAAGGCTGGATCCATTTGACTGCAAATTGGACACACTGACATGGATTAATGAGAAACTGTAAAGACCAGGTAAGGAGGAATGGCAGAATGTAGATCTTACCAGCTGTGCCTTTTTAGGCTAAAGCACATCACAGAATTTACCACTGGAGGCAAGTTTTTGTTATCACCCAGTCCTGGTGGTGGGAAAAGAAGGGATTGTGTGTTCCATATTCAGTTTGCAATTTTACCTGTTCCATGGGTGGCTTGTCATCTGAACCACCAGAAGTGATCCATGATCACATATTCCACTGCTATTCCCAACAAATGAAACAGCAGTAGTAAATCCCATGACACAGATAATCTTGGGACAGAGGTAATGAGGAGATACTTCTGCTGCTCTGGGCCCTACTGCAGTTCTTTAGTGCTTTTCATGTGCCAGATTACCCCTGTGCCATGCTGGAAGGAACAGGGCTGCATTCCACACTTGTGCCTGTACATTGTTCATGGAGGTTCTCCACCCTCTGCAGGGAGGGACTGTGAACCTTGCCATGAGACTGGCCCTGTGTGGGAGAGCTGTGATATCTCAGTGCTAGTTTGAGTCATTGCTTTTGCCTCCTGTGTTACACTGGCTGCAGTTAATCCCACTGAATACGTAGTGGTGACATCCTGAGAGATGTTTTTTTAACAAGGAACACAAGAATCCCACAGTTGCAAATTGACTTCTCATCATATCCAGGTCCTGAGCGTTTTTGTTTGTTTACAGGTAAGAATACAATGCCTTTAGATTGATTTCATACCTAATTGAGATCCACGTGCTGCTATCATCCACATAAATTACTTCTCATTGAAAAACCTTGTCTGCAAACACAAGTGAGTTTAACATCCAGGCACTTCAGCTGAGCCATGAAGAAATATGCCCCAATGTGACATCAGCTGAAGCAAAATAATTCATTCTCTCTTAATTCCAGTGAAATTGAACACAAGACAGGCTGCTGAGAGACAAGCTGGTGCTCCTGCCCTGCCTCAGCTCATCTGCAGGAGTTTGTTGTCCTGAGAAGGGATGAGGTGTGTTTTGATTTTCATCACTGGCTCTTTTGATGCCTGAATAATACAACTCCTTTAAAAAATGTTGATTCACAAGCTTAGAATCTAAATCTGTGCCATGGTTTTTGAGGATAGGAATTGGATGCAATTCAGTGGCAAATTAACCCAGCTGAGTAATTAATCATATCAGATGAAATGTCTAAAATCTCCACTTTCATGTGCCTGGGCTCCTTTCATGTGGTTACCTTGGCTCTCTTGAGGGATGCTGCTGATTGAAGAGGCAGATACTGCTGCTGCTAAACATGGGAGGGAGACTTGAACTTAATGAATCAAAGAAATGGAGGGGTTTGTAACACCCCATTCAAGTAAAAGCTACTTAAAAGATACTTGAGAAGGGCCATGTGGGTCGAGTTAGCTAATTGTGGATACCAAATTGTGGATTCTATTCTGGCCACAAAATCCAGGCACAGCTTGGGATTCCTGTGGGATTGTGCCATGGCAGCTGAGTGTCTGCTGCTTCTTTCATGGTCTGTTTTGTTGTCTGCTGTCTCCACACAATCAAAGCTCAGCAAAAGCCTTTGTCTACCTTATGTTGGTAAGATTAACTGCACCACAGCCTAGTTTTATTTCTTTATTATATTGTGCTTCCTTGTGTTGAATAATGCAAGGATACTTTTTTGTTTGGTGTGGTTTTTTATTTCATTTGGGTTTTTTACTGGTTTTTTTGGGTTTTCTTTTTAATCTTAGTGGTTTTTTTCAGGCAGCTGGGGACCTGCTCTTAGTTGTTGAAAGTTCCTTTTGTCAGGTGTTGCAGGTAGATTTTTTTAAAGTCCAGATCTTTAAAAATCAAACCCTTGTTTATGTCTCAAGTGAAAACAGGCTTAAACACATAAGTGTAAATTATAGCAGCACCTCTGATGAACATGTACACAAAACCTTTATGAAAATACTGGTTTTCTGATGAAGAGAATCTTCAGTACACTGTGAGCACAGAATTGACAGTCTGTTTGTGGAGCTGCCAGCAACTCCCTACACCTGCTCTGACTCCTCTCTGGCTTCACAAATACAGTATTTCCCTAGTCCTGAGCTGTTCCAGGCTCCTGATGTGTACATTTCCTTGAACTTTTGAGCTGTGTGTGTGTCATTGTGAGCTGAGTCTGCCCTGCAGAACCCTGGAACCAGCTCCAGTAATTCTGTTGCCAGTGGTAAGAACTGAACAAGCAACTTAGCAGGGAACATTGAGCTTTGACAAGGTGCTCCTTGAAAATCCTGCAGTTCTCCTGGACCACTCTTCCATCCAGGACCCATGGGGGTTTTCCAAACAGAGCCTTGAACGGGTCAGGGTCTTCTTTCCTGATGCCTGGGCTTGTGATCCTGCTCAGTTCCTTGTTCCTGTCTCTCAGGACCATGAACTACTGGAGGGGTGTCCAGCTTCACCCACAGCTCTTACAGGTGCATTGTGCTGGATTTCCCAGCAAAAGAAATGCTCCTGTCTGCAGCAGAGGTGGCAGGAGACACCGCCTGCTGACCCTCCTGTTGTCCCTGATTGGAATTTTGCCCCTCATTTCAATGAACAAGATGGAAGAGCCAGCAGTGTCCTCTTTTTTTGTCTGTTCTTACCTGCTGTGGTAATGCCTCATAAATAAGGACCTTAAACTCATGGTTAAATGTAATAACTGTCTGTAAAAGTCATTTTAGTACTGAAACCCTTTGTTGTGGGACAGAGCTCACTGGTAGCCTCTCCTGTGTTTGTTTCCTTTGCACAACCTTGGGCAATGTTCCAGCATGAGCACCCTTCATTTGGGACCTGTGATGAAATGTTAACAGAGTGATTTACACAGATCCACAAGATTATCTGAGTGTAAGAGCTGGAATCCAGACCTGGTGCCACAGACAGTTAGGAGCTGTAAGTTAAAATTGCAGGGCTTGGTGTAATGGATTGGCAGTAACGCAGTACTTGGAATTCATTTGGCATTTACATGCACAGTAAATTCCAAATGAGCTCCTAAGAACCCTGTAAAAGGAAAAAGGGGTGCATGTGCAGCACTTGTTTCTCCCTGTAACACATATCCTCTGAGTTCTGTGTTACAACCTGGCTTTGTATCACCGGCAAGTTCTTTTAATTTATACAAAGAGGTGATTTACATTCTTAGATAAAGTCCAGGCATTTCCAATAACACCAGGATAAGTGGAACACTGTTTTCTTTGCAGCTGAAGCTTGGGGATTCTTTGTGAATTCATTTCAGTTTTACTGCCCATGTTTCAGGGCAGCTTGCTTATGTGCAGTGAATATTGCTGGATCTCAAGGAAATATAGCCCTGGATTTTATTACCAATGAAGGGAATGCCTGCCAGTGGCGTGGCAGATCGTGTTCCAACTGGCAGCTGGTGACAGATGTGGATGTAATGGCTCTAAATCACTGTGTGGACTCACTGTATTCCATATTTTACTCAACTTCCAATAAGAGTCGTGCAAATAAATTAAAGTGCAGCTGTCAAGATCAGCAGTAGAGTTGAAGGCATATGTATAATATAAAGTATGCAAGAGCTGGTGCCTTCTCCTGGAAAAATGTTTTTTGTTAGATGAAAGCAGCAGATTTGTTTCCCCTGTTTGCTTTTCTTGTCTTGCTTTTAATAATCAAGAGCACTTGCAATCAAGTTTCAGATCTCCCAGGGGTTTGTTACAGTTTTGGGGCTGGTTCTATGTCTGTTCCATTATTCCCAGTGCATCCTTTTCTGGTTATTTCATCACTTAAACTCTGTTGGAAATGAAATCCTGTAATGCTCTGCTTAGGGAGTAAATACCTGTGCACCAACCAACCATAGCTGCTCAGAAAGTCCAGATGGGTTTAGCTCAGTTCTTTCCTTTTATGAAATTATTGCACACTTCTTAAAATCAAGGATTTGTGTCATCTTATCACAAACCATCAGCAGAAACTCTACCAAACCCCCTGTTATTCTCTCTGTGCCCCAGAGAGGCCAGCTCTGGGTCTCACCAGTGTGTGCCTGGCACACTGACAGCTCCACAGCAATTCCATTTGGCTGTGTCCAGTCTCTTTGTGTCCTGCTGGCTCTGCCCTTCCCTGGATTTGGGAGGGATTTGGGTCAGACTTGGAGGAAAGGCTTCACTCTCCTGCCTTGCAACTCCTGTGTTGGCTGAGCAGTTCCTTTCTTGACTCTTCCATCATCTCCTGTTTCCTGACAGCCCAGGATCTGATCAAATATTCCTGCTGTGGTGGGAGCTACAGGCAGCCATGCAGAGGTTTCTTTTCCCTCAGCCCTACTTTTTGTTCCTGATCCTTGTGCAGAGTTTTTGATAGCCATCAATTAATGGAGTTAGGACTCTTGGATTTTGTCTGTGCTCTAATCCACAGACAAAGTGTTTAAACATTTTTAGGAAACATTAAGTATTTCCACCTAGCAGAGAGTGCTCTTCCCTTCAGCCTGGCTGTAGCCACCTGTCCAATGAACTAAATTCATCAAGTCATTTTTAACCATGTTCATTTGACTGTGGAGCTCTGCCAGGGTCCTACTAAGCAACAAATGGGTTCAGAGCAGGCACAGAGCAGATTCTGTTAGAAAATAGTTCCCTGTGGTGCTGGTTCTTATCAGCTTGCCTGTGAAGGATAAGGAATCATCAACATTTCAGATTACTGAGGAACAAAAGAGCAGAAACTTGGCTTATTTGCATCACAGTGGTAACTCCATTTATTTTGGACTTGTACCAGCATAAACTAGAGAAGAATTGGGCAGAGAGCCAAATAATCATTGTATTTCTTAAATAATTAAGTGAATCTACAAGGAGGTGAGCTGGTGAATGGCTAACGAGCTGTTCATTAAAGCCAAGCACTGCACCACAACCTGTATCTCCCTGTTTGTAACTCCAAAGATGTTCTACTGTTTTAAGGACACCTTGGAAAGAGGAACTCTGAATCTGGCATAAAGAATTTGGCTTGAAACAAAAAGAATTTACCTTAAGTGGCCTTACCAAGCAGCAGATTTCTTTGGTGCAAGTGTTGTGGGTAAGATTTGACCTACAATATTGTTCCTCTTAAGGTGGTGATTATGTCTAGCAGTTCACTCCTAGAGTTTTGTATTTGAGACCCATGCAGGGAATGTAAATTTACAAGTTGGAGCAACAAATGGTTTTCTGTGGCATGGAACAAAGATCTCATCAAGTATTAACTGGAGTTTATTTGGACAATTGAGATTTCTGTGTGCAAAGGCAGGGAATAGAGGAAAAATGGAAGAACTGACTACTTTACTGTGCTTATTTGGGTCAGATCCTTTCAGACAGTTGCACAAGACTGAGGTGTTTGTGTTGCTGTTCTTCCCACAGGTGTTTTGACTCAATGAAAATCTGCAATCCTGTTTTGTGTGGATGTGTAGAAATTGAATGTTCCCCCCTCAGGTACCTGACAGGAATTACTGACAGGATGAAGGGTGAATTTTGACCCCATGTTTGATGATTATGTAGTGATAACATCACTAGCAGGTATTCCTGGTGATGTAAATGACAGCTTTTACAGCGACTCCTCTGCTTCAAATTTTGCTTTGATCTGCTTCAGTAGGAATTCCACACATACAAAGTAATGGGAAAATGAACCCATGTGTGTTCTATCTCCATTTTATGTATGTAACAAGTGCATAATCAACATTTGGTATTTCACTTCAATGTGAAAGGTGCAGCTCTAGAATTGAAAATGTAGATTTCCAAACTCTGTGGCACTTCCTTGCTGATCTTGTTTATCCATCAGTGCTTAAAATCACACAGAATCAAATAACTGCTCTACTGAGTGAAGAAATACAGTCCTTGTACCAAGTACCAAGTCCTTCTACCATTTGTACCAAGTGATAAACCTCCCTTACAAAGGAGAAAAAACCAATTTTCTCAATCGTGATTTGAAACTCTAATGTAGGAAGAAAACTTTTTGTATTTGCTCCTGTGTTGGTCACTTTGCATTTTTGTTGCTGATTCTTCAGTTTTGCAGGATGACAAGTTGTTCAGGCTGCTGCTAATTATGTGCTCACTGTAATGGTAATTGGCATCTCTCAGTTTTGTTGTTATGACTACAAAGCCCTTGGTAACAGGCTGGTGATGCAGGAAGGTTTGTGCAGCCTTGTCTTGCTGTGCCACCCACCCCTGCTGCTTTCTGCTCTGCCTGGCCCCGTGTGCTGTCACAAACTGCTGCAGAGACTCCTTCTAGAGGGATGAGCACCAGGCTGTTGGAGATAGCACAGAAAGGCAAGTTCTGTAGGTCTATCCGTGTATAAACACATATAATCCACTTCTCTCAGTCAGAAGTGACCTTAAATCCCACTCTGCAGCAGTGAAGTGCAGCATAAGGCTTGGCTCTATGCTCAGGTAGTCTGCTGTCCTTACTTCACCCAGAAAACTTGGGTGAATTGCTGTTCTTTGAGGATCCTTGACCTGTTTGGAAGCCATCCTTAGGGAACACAGGTATGAGGAATTGACAGATTTTATATCAAATCTTGTATACCACTGTGAAAGGGTGAACAGCGAGTGAGATCTTTGTACTGTTATTAATAATGCTAAAAAAAAAAGTTTCCTTCATGTCCTAGTAGATTTTCCAGCCTCTTTTCCCATCTGTTTTTAGCTTTTCCAGCAAATGCAGAAACTCAGGAATTTAGTCAATGTATGCCTGTAGGGGACCAGACTATGTAAGGAACTCTCAGCTGATGAAATCAGTAAATCCAAATTGAATCTGAACCTTCTCAGGAAAGCCCAGGTTCAATTTGCATTGATTGGGGGAGTGATAATAGACTGTGAGCAGAAAGCTGCACAGGGAAGTGCTTCAGTGAGGAAACCACTGGCACTGATTCGTTATATATGCAAATATTGCCTGGACATCTGCAGACTCTGCTTTAGGGACATTTGTGGCATGGTAAATATTTGTCTTCCAGCTCCTTGAAAAAACTTCTAATGTATAATTTTTACTATTAGAACATACATGTTGTAATAGGAGTTTTCTTTGAAGGAACCTGACTCGAGGCCTTGGTGGATCTGTATAAAATTTGGTATGATGGGAATGGAACAAAACTTCTACTCTGGATGGACAGATTTCCCTTAGATAACCCCAGATGCAGGAGGATCCAGGCTGTGCAGAACCCACAGTGGAATTAACACTGGTTTTCAGATAAGGACCCATCAAAATCACTTCAGTAGTAGTAGTAATAATAATAATAATAATAATAATAATAATAATAATAATAATAATAATAATAATTTAAACTTAATAAGCCATAATGCAGCTCTTTGAAACCCTTTTGTGACAGTAGATCTTGTTTTTATTAACTGTCTCAAGGGTTAGACAGCAGCAAATAAGAATAAAAAAATTTCTTAACTAACTGCAGATTTTTTTGGAAATACTGGGAGTCCTATTAAAAAAATAAAACTTTAACATCCAGAATCTTGGGTGTCTGGTGGTCTCCAAGACTCTAGGATTGACTCTGAAATATTTTTGGACTTCCACTCAGAAGCAGAATGTTTGTTCTTGGGGAAATAAAACAGTTGAAATACATCAGCTTTACTGCAAACATTCATTTTTGGGAGCACATCTCTGTGTAACAGGCAGGGTTTCTCTTGAGTGTGTTGTACACTGGAGATGCTGACTTATGGCTTAGAGGTGGAAGAGATCCCTTTCTGTTCTGGAAATTGTCATGGAAGTTGAAGTCATTCTTCCTGGTGTTTGAGTACCTGAGCAATGACTGTTTTTGCCAGCACAAGAA
Organism: Chaetops frenatus; assembly: GCA_013400775.1. NCBI lineage: Eukaryota > Metazoa > Chordata > Aves > Passeriformes > Picathartidae > Chaetops > Chaetops frenatus. Next base: position 15,171 of record VZTR01029545.1, on the reverse strand, counting down.
AAGGTTGTGTTGCCATGCAGGCATTGTAATAAATTAGCAGGTTGCTTATGCAGCTGTGTAAGCAGCATGGCTTTTGTGGCAGCAGAACAGTTATTGGTAATGGACCTGGCTTTTTCACACTTTATTGTCAATAAAAGTGGAAGGATGATTAATATTCATCTCGAATTTCTGGGATGAAATGTGCTACTTTAGGTGTAAGCCATAGGACAATTTCTGTAGTTGTTATTACTGGGAATGTTTTGGAACCTGCATGAGGAATATTTAAATATCACTGATATCAGTTATTTAAGTAGTTTCTTCAGGTTTCCCGGGGTGCACATCTGTTCTTACCCCAGAGAAAGGAGTAAGGAGAGAAAACTTTTAAATTTGAATGAAGCATAGCTGTGATAACAGCAAACCCTGCTCTTCCCTTGGGCTATTAATGTTCCCAGGTCTGTAATTTCAGTCAGTTAAGGCAGGAGGAATGACTGCCCAAAATGAGCACTTGGCAAAGTACCTTTGGAAATCAGTCACGTCTGCTTCATCCCAATTTCACACTGGGATCAGAACTGTGTTCTTGCTCAGACTCAAATCAAGCAAAGCTGCACTCAGGTGGCCTCCCACTCTGAGCCCTGGTTGCCTGGATAGTTTGTCAGATGCTGCTCCAGGATATAGAGCTGAAAAGTTCCTTGGATCCCTGGGATCCAGGTTGGCACATTTGTTATCTACTATTCCAGCATCAGCTCTTTTCTGTGTTGAATTTGACTTGCCTCCTCATGGTCAAATGTGATCCGTGTTTTTCGCTGATCTGTCACAGGAAAATAAATGCTTAAGTGAGAACATTTTTTCTTCATGGACTGAAAAACCCTAAATTTGAATGTGCAGGCCTGGCACACGTTTCTTTGTGGGAGCTCATAAAGTCTGTAGGCTGGAACACGAGCCTGCATTCTGTCTCTGGCCCTGCAGCCATCCATTCAGCATTATTTGCAGTTATAAAACAATACATTTCGAGTTGCTCCACCAGGGTTTTGTGGGGATTAAGTGTGAGCAGAGGCTGGAAGTGCCCTGAGTGGACCCAGCCCTGGGTACAGGTTGTGTCTGATCAGTGGCACTGGCGGGGGGACATGGCTGAGTTTGTGACTCTCTGCCATGGTACTCTCTCCTGTTTAACTCCAGCCTGGCTGTTTCCTCAGTTTTCCACACTGCTCCCCATCAGTCCTGCACAGCCCCAGGGGGTGGACAGGGATTTGAAGGACAATGGGATTTTTACTGCCCTGCTTTGCCTCCAATGAAGTGAAGCATCCTGCCTCAGGCTTTTCCTGCAAACATAGCGGGTTGCTATGGATTAAGCTCCTTAATCAATCCAGACAAACCATTCCATGCTGCTTCCTGGTGGTCAATACCTCCAGTCACTTGCCATTTCAGCAGCCTAGAGACTAATGATCCTTCATGCTGCAGACAGAGATGTGCCAGAAAGCAAAAGTTGCTAAATAGCCACTCTAGACAGAGCTATCAAATCCTTTTGCCTCTGTCCTTTCCCACCACCATCAGTTGGTAGCATAGCAACTGCTGAAGCTGCTTGAACTTCAGTTGACCTGAAATTACATGTTTCTCAATTTGCCTGTTTATTAATGCTTTTCTACTTTTTTTGGTGCTTGTTGAGTTTACATTTTTCAGTCCCTGTGGGAGATTAGCAGCTTGTTCATGCAAAAAACAAAAATAGACTTAATAGCATGTGATAGATGAGCTCAGATGGACCCTGGAATTAGAAACACGAGGGAGAGATGAAGATGGCCCTGAGCAGTGACTGGAGGAGAGACCCTTGCTTCTGGTAGGATGTGGATGCAGTTTTCCACATCCTTGTACAGACTTGGTGGAGCCATGAGGAAGAGCAGCATCCCATGGGTTGTTTTTTTCAGACTGTGGTGTTGGATAAAGGAAGCAGAGTGGGCTGGAAATCAGCAGACATTGAAGAAACCCTGGGATTTCTCAGCTGGGCAAGAGAGAACTCAGACACAGGTTCAGGAGTAACCTGCAGCTTGAATGATGGTTAGTGCAGGTGCAGTTGCAGCAATTTCTAGTGGGGGAATCAGTGTTTTGACCAGAGTTTCCAGAAAGCTCCTGCATTTTCATCTCCCTTGTTAAAGGAGAGATGGTGCTTATTTGTCATACTTCTGTAATTTCTGTATTCAGATGTGTTCTTATGTTAAAGCCTAACTTGTTTTTCTTCATGGGTCATTTCAAGATTAATATTAAACCTTAGTCCACACAAAGCTGATGTGCCAAGAAATGAGGGAAGCAGGAAAAATTAAAAATTTCTAATTGTCATGTAAGGAAAAGATATCAAAAATAAGTCTGAAGAACAGGATTCCATTCAAGCATGCTAAGGACAAGGACAAGCTCCTTGTGGGGCAAAAAGGAGCACTGAGATGCTGGGTGGAGAAAATCATGGTCTTTTTATTTGTACTGGTGTTTTGATCAAGTGAAACCCAAATAATTTTTCTATGTGTGACACAATCTCAACAGATGGGACTAACATGCTCCTTTCTCAGAAGAGTCTTAGTAAGGGACTGAAATCCTTTCCCTGACAGACACCTTGAACACTGAATTATTAAATCAAAGAGCATCACTGTCCCCAGTGCACGCTCTGGCTGCACGTATGGAAGGAAAGTGAGTTGTGCTCACCTTTCCCAGAGAAAGGCATCATCATTTATCTTCATGTGATGGGTTTAGACTGCAGCACCTGAGTTTTGCTGCCCTGAGTGAGGGCTTTCAAAGAGAATTCTAGGGGCTTAGATGTGCTCAGCATTATCCCTGGGCTTTCCCCTTAACAGACTGATCCAGCACCTCTCTGTTTCACACTGAGGGCAGTGTGCTGAGAAAAAAACCACTAAGGAGATAAAATGCATCTATTTTAACACCAGTCACAATTTGGAGGGATCAGGGAGCAGTTAATTTTCTCTGTCTTAGAGAGGTGCCTTATGGTGAGCCCATCCTCTGCACCGACAATTAAGGGAACCTGAGATAACTAGCACAGGCTGGAATGTGGAGAAGCTCCACAGTGAGAGTCAGGCTAATTGTAATCAGCTCATGGCTGCACAGAAATCCTTGTGTTGGGCCTCTCCTGGTCCATGAAGATCCCTGTGAAGAGAGTGACATTCCAGGAGCAGCAAGAAGCACAGCACTGCTCCTCTCCATGGTGTGTTTGTGTTGCTATTTTGCAGCTGACAAACTCAGAAAATTACATGTGCTTTGAAAGTGAGAGTTAATTGTCCATGATTCCAGCCCTGGGGAGCCTGTCCTTGCTGGAGATTACCCCCAGAGCCTGCCCGAGCAGTGAGGAGGGCAGCACTCCCATCCATCCACGTGGCAAAGGCTCCCTGCTGGCACTCTGGGTGCACAAGGCTCGGGAATGGGTTTTGCTGCCATCCTGGAGATCCCTGCACATCAATACTGAGAGTCTACAGCCACCTTTTAATCTCTGTTACAGTACAAATGATGACTCAAAGAGAAGCATTCAGGTCTAATCTATGTGGGTTCTTGTAATAAGCTTTACAATTAGAGCACAGACTCTTCCATCTAATTCACTTAATTTACGCAGGGAAATGAGATACTGTTCAACTAATCCGATGCTATTTTCTTTATTAGAGCATGAAAGCATCCTCTGAGGCTCTGGTGGGATTCAGGCTGAGCTTCTGAGGCACAAATAGTGTGAAATGCTAATGAATTAGCACACTGCTGTAATTCCCACTTGGGATCTGGTGCCCTTCTCCTTTAGCCTCTGACACCATAGGGAGGGCTGGCAGGAGGCACTGGGCCTGTACCAGCTCTTTGTGCACTCAGGGTGACTCTGTAAATGTTTGTTTGATAAGATGACACTGATCCAGACAAACCCTCTTCAACCAGGGTTTGTTCCAGCTGCCTTAGCCTGGTGACTGCAGTGCTTTCAGGAAAGGGTCAAGAGGTTTTCTCCTGTCAGTGCTGCTGTGTTCTCTTTAACCCTGGACAGCCCAGTGGCTTAGTTTGGAACAAACTGTTCAAGTCACTAAGGGGCATTTCCTCTGCTTCTTGAGAGGAAAAGACAGAGAGAATGTTTTCTCCATGTTCATCAGGCTGATGGATCAAGTTCTCCCTTCATATCCATGTACTGCACCTGTGCTGTTGGGAGATGTTTAGGGAATAGTCTTTAGTTTTTGAGTTTGGGGTTTTGGGGGGTTGATAGGAGACAAGCATCCTGCCACATACTGGGTCTCCTGGCTTTCTTTGGTGTTACTGATTGCTGTCCCCTGGTTTCTGATCATCTCATTTTCATTTCTGTTGTGCTGATTCTTTGGCCAATTTACTCAATTCTTTCACATTTTCTGGCTCATTTTAACTTTCTCCCTCACTTTTTGTACATGAAATGTGTGGCAAGTCCCCTGCAGACAGAAGCACCAGCTCTTGAGAGAAAAGCAAAAGGAAAAAAGCCCATTACACACTGTGGCAAATGAGTATTTTATATCACAGAGTACTGAAGTCACCTATTGCTGCATTAGTAAATTCAGTGTTGGGAAGAAGCACCAGATGGAGAGTAATGACATGGAATTTGTGACATGATCCATAGGACAGGGCTCCATCCCACAGCACAGGAATGCTCTCAGAGGAGGTGTGAGGGTGATATTTGCCTGCTGGAAATGCTCTCTCCATCCTGGGTGGTTTGGGTGCAAAACCAAACAGTGAATGCTTTGCACCTCTGAAATTTATAAACCTGTGGAGCCACTGCTCCTTAGTCTATAGTCTGTAGAAATCATAAATCTTCTTCTTCTCTCAGTTTTTTTTTGGGGGGGGATTTGGCTTTAATTAAATATTCAGAATTGTTGATTTCAGAATTGGTTCTGGGCACTTTTTTTTTTTTTTTAAGTGAGCACCCCATAGCACATTTTTCTGTGTCACTCCCAAGTCTGGGGTTCAGTTGGATATTTCAGCTGCAGCAATCCTGTTCCAGATGTTGCTTTGGAGCCTTTGGCTTCCTCCTCTCTGTCTGGAGGAGGTGGGAGAGTGGCTGAAAGGGAGCACCAGGCCAGGCAAAGCTTCTGATATAAAATAGTGTTGGAATGCAATGGGGCTTAAAATATGGTTGTTCACAATTACATGTGTACAAGGCCAATCTGTCACCATGTTTATTTAATCAAGGTCAAATAGAGATTTTAATTAAAATAGTGAGCTCATAACATCAGGCTGGTCATCTGTAACCAGCAAGTGAGTTTTGTAACAGAGAGCAAAAGAATGTTCTCATTAATGTGCCAGTTATGCTAAATAATGGGTAACTTGTTTAGATCACTTGCAGTAATTTGGCACAGAGTGATATTAAAAAAAAAAAAGCTTTTGCTCCAGTTGGTGCCAGTAGGAAAACTCTCAGGCTCTGAATCAAAACAATCCAGTTCTCAGGCTGCCTTTGTGTCAACATCAAAGCAAGAATGTAAAAAATGTTGCACCTGCATGAAACAATACCTGTGCTCTCTCATAACTGGTTAGGATGATTGTTTATACCTTTTGGCCTATGGCGTGATGGAGTCAGAATTTTATCCAATGGGAATTTGTTTATTACCATGTTCATCATAAAAGTGTGTTCAGTTTAATAAAATTATTATTTGGCTTGCATCTGAGAAATGAACACCGCAGTCTGTGTCGTGGCTCAACAGCGACAATAAATCCTTATAAAATATTTGGTAAACGAGAAGGGAAATCGGGCCTGTGTTACAAATGGTTTGGGGACAGCCTTACTGCACAGATACAGGGTGGAAATTCGAACAAGATTTGCTGACTCTCTGTGATTTATTTGTGTCCCCAGAGCCTCCCACCCCGATCGCGCCGCCCGAGCTGCTGGCGGTGGGCGCCACGTACCTGTGGATCAAACCCAACGCCAACTCCATCATTGGGGACGGGCCCATCATCCTCAAGGAGGTGGAGTACAGGACCACCACGGGCAACTGGGCAGAGACACACATCGTGGACTCTCCCAACTACAAACTGTGGCACCTGGACCCCGACGTGGAGTACGAGATCCGGGTGCTGCTCACACGCCCCGGGGAAGGGGGCACGGGGCCCCCCGGGCCCCCCCTCACCACCAGGACCAAGTGTGCAGGTAAGGGTTCTGCTGCTTCCACTCCCTCAAAAATGCTCTTCCTCTCATTCCTTGGTGCTAGTGCTTCGTCAGGGATCTGAGCTGATGTTGTGGATTTGGATTGCATCCTGGAATATTTTGGTTTGTTCCATAGATGGGGGTTTGGTCTGATGAACCAGTATAGAACTGTTGGTTTTATGGTCTGATGAACCAATGTAGAACTGTTGGTTTTATGCCTGTGGTTTACCTGACAAAACCTTGCCATGGTGTGTGGCTGCTTTCTGTTGGAATAGGCCAAGTTTCTGACCAGTCCTCCAGTAGGAAAATTGTTCTTAAGACTGGGCTGTGATAAAATTCTCACCTCTAAGTACATAACAAAATGTTCTTGGATAGTGGATCTGCAGTGGTTATTAACAAATTGACCCTGATATCAGTTTGAGTGCACTGTGGTGAAGGAGGAAGCATTAATTTTTAAAATACTTTTTTGTGTTCCATTTCATGGAGCTGATTCCTCTCCTCGTTTCTGACAAAGGGCTGTGTTCAAACACTGTGCAGCACCCTCATTTTCTTTCATATTAGAATGGATCAATTCTGATCCAGGGGCAGAAGTAGTCTATCTTTCTTTCTAAGCTATATTGGACTTACTGTGAAAAACTGACGGATGGTGTTGCTCATGTTTCAGATATATTGGCTATTCATCCTGTTGTCATACATTAATCATTAGCCATTAAGGGAAATCAAGCCCTGTGCCTGACAAGGGGATGAGCAAAGCACTTTTCTGCCTCACAATTTCTTTCCACCACAAAACTTTATTCTCTGCCATTTTTGCAATTTTTGCAAGGTCCTTATCATGGTGTGAACAAAGAACAGGGACTAAAAAGCTGCTCTCCTTTTGTCACAGCCTTCTTTCCCTCCCTACAAATTAGTGGTTTACAACATGTGGATTTAAGTAGTGAAAACCTTATAAGAACATTCTCCTTTCAGTTACTCTTTCTGATCAAACAGCAAATCTGAAGTGTGAAAGAGGCATCCAGAACAGCCAAAATCATCCTGGGATGGGATTAAGAAGTGCAGTGTTAGTGTTCCTCATCCACTTCACAGCAGGAACATTTTCAGCAAACATCCTCTTTCTCTACCAAGAGAGGAAGCCTGTCAGGCTGACTCTTTTGTGGGTGGCACATCCTTTATTATCAGGTTGTAAATCAGTGAACATTTAGTGCCTCTTTGAGAAGATTTGGTTTAAAATAAATGAATCTGAGCACAAGGCCCTGACATGGAGGTGTTTGCCTGGTTCAGCACCTGTCCTTTGGTGGAACACAGATGTTTGGGGGCTTTGCAGCAGCTGTGTGGAAAGCATGAAGTGACATGGATGATGTCCTGGCCTGGTTGGGAAGTTGGCACATGTTCTCCTGCTCAGCCTCTGGCTTTCTTCTGCTTCCCTAGCATGGTCAAATTCTCTGACATCACCAGAAGTCACTGCAGGCCTGGCCTGGGACTGTGCATTTGTAGATGGAAATGTGACATACTCAGATTGGGTCTGGAGTTGATGTGTTATCACTTTGCAGTCACACTCTCTGCAGCAGGCAAACTTAAAAACCTCTCTGCCTCACCTGTACAGAATGATGGTTTTGGTTTAATTCAGGGGTTAAAATAAAAACAAACTAAAAACAAAACAAAACAAAACAAAAAACCAACAACTCTGTCCCCAAATAAACCAACAACAAAAAAAACCCCAAAACCAATATAAGAAACCTAACCAACCAAAAAAAAAACAAAGCCCAAACTAAAAACTGAAACAAACAAATAAAAACAAAACAAAAAAAAACCCCCCAAAACCCAAAAAAAAATAGTTGACTTTGTGCTTTAGACTATCTTGTCCTGTGTCCCAGATTGCTGAATTTCCTGCCCAGCTCAGGTATCGACTGACATCAAGAAGGATGACGTGGATAATTTGTTCAAATTGGCAAAGCTGAGGCACTTTCTGTTTTCCATCCTATTTTCCTAATGAAAATCTAACTGGAGAAGGTCATTCTGTTAATGTTAGCTGTCATACAGGCCTTGTTGAGATTGATGGTCATGGCATTTATGGTTTGTTTAGGGCACTGGCTGGGAGAAATTGTAATGATCTTGATCTAAGCGTGGACTGGGGGAAGGGAGAGACTTAATAGCTAAAGATGTACAATTTCACCAAATGCCAACTGAAACGATAGACAAGAAAATGCAACTCATTATTCCAATTTCCATACGTCGTGGAACTCCTTCAAAACACCCTTTTGAGGGTAATTACACAAAACTTCCACGGTGAAGATTTTCAGAAATGTGCTGAACTGAGAAAACAGCTCTGCTGCCTTGATTTTCCTAAGAGTACCTAATGAATGACATCAGGGAAAATTGAGGGGTTTTAAAAGACTTGAGGGATGAGTGATGCTGCTATTTTTCATGTGAATTTTTTTAGCTGTTTTATTATTTGTCTTTGCTTTTTCTGAGCGAGAGGGAAGTATCAAACTCCTACACATTTGTATGCAATCAGCAGGTGGCTGGAGCAGCCCAGTTTTGCTGCACTGTTTAGTGTTGGACTGTGTTTATTAAGCCCACAAATAAAGGTAACAAAACTGATTGCACAAGTAATAGAAGAGACTATCACGTGTACTGGGAAAGCATTTCCTTATTTAAATTGCTAGAAATCAGTGTAACAATAAACAAAAGGTGGTTGCAACCTTCTAAGAGAAGGAAGTCAATATGTCTTGTACTGAACACTCTTCTAGGCTCTTTTCACATAGAGGTTGTATATTTTTTGTTCTGGGGAGGCTGAGTAACTGCTGGCCTTCAATTTAGGCAGAAGCTGCAAGGAGATTCTTATTTAGAGATGAAAACGAGAAGGGTTTGGGAAGGACCATGCTTCTCTTCCACTTCCAATCAAGCATCAGAAGTTCATTTCTAAAGTTGCCCTGGTCTGCTGTGTGTTTCATGACTGTCAGGGCAAAAGCATGGCCAGGATGGTCCAGCATGAGCTTAGACATCATGACAGCTCTTAGCAAAATCCTTCATTAGTTTCAGATTTTAATCACACTGAATGGAAGGTGTTTATATGGACTTGAAATGTTGGGTTTTTTTAAAATTAGATAAAACCCATAAGGTAATTATGGAAGGTCCTGCCCTAAATGAACATTATAAAATTTTATTAAACCGGATAATATCTAAATTTCCATTATCATGATGTACCCAGGTGTGTTACCCCACTGGCAATGCTTTTGGTGTTCTACAGTACAGCATTATAAGACTTAGTTAATATTTGATCTATAGAAATAATACTGAAAATTAAATCCCATCTTGCCTCCTTCAAGAAAAGCCAACTGCCAGAAAATATGGCAAACCCTGCACAAATGAGTTTTTTGCTTGTTTGTTGAGGGTTTTGTGTTTTGGATTTGAGTTTGTTTCTTTCATGGGCTGTGATAGGTCGTGACTTGGGACAGGAAAAGATGAAATGACTTTGAGGCATAACCCTGTAAAGTGTCAGTCAGAGGGAAGAGTTGCTCAGCAGGGAATGGGGAAAAGAGAGAGACTGCTTAAGGTTAAGACCTGACACAGGGTTGAAGATTGGTTAAGGGAAAGATAGATATAAAACATTAGTTTTCATCCCCAAAATAATAGGTTGAGGAGCTAACAGGATTAGAATGAGGTGTTTGAACCCAGCTCCCAATAGTGCCAAGTATTCAGCACTGATTTTCTAAGTGTGGGGCCTTTTTAGCCATCCTCTATAGATAAACAGAGCTTTTAAAATCCTTGTTCCATGGCCTTTGTTCACAAGAGTGTGCTTTGGGAAGCTTCAGGCTTATTTTCTTCTCTGTGCTTATTGACTATTGCCCTGCTTTTTTTGTTTTTCTTTCTTTCTTCAGTTTCCACAGAAAAGCAGAATAGGGGAAAAGTTGTTTTTAGACCTGGTAGATGGAAAAAAGGGAAAAGTTTGCAACTGAAGTCATCGCTATGCAGTGAATCTCATCTGAAAACTGCTTGCTTTCCAGTGGGGCAAACTCACATAAAAAACAAGGCCAAAGAGTAATATTTAAATGAATATTAATAAAGGGACTGAGAAAATTCTTTATGATCAAACTCACTCCTGAATAAAATACTGTCTGGAAAAGCTGCCTTGAACATTAGCTCCCATTATCTCCATTAGAACCTTGGCTGATCTTCATTAGTTGTTGATATTACAGAAAATGAGCCCCGGGGGGACCTTCTCCCTCTCTAAAACTCCCTGAAAAGAGCTCGTGGCCTGGTGGGGATCAGGCTCTGCTCTCAGGGAACAAGAGGCAGAAGGAGAGGAAACAGCCCCAGGTTGTGTTAGGGGAGGTTTAAATTGGATATTGGGAAAACATTCCTTACTGAAAGGGTTGTCAGGCATTGGAACAGGATGCCCAGGGCAGCCACCCATCCCTGGAAGTGTTCCAAAAGTGTGTGGATGTCCCACCTGGGGACATGGATGAGTGATGAACTTGTGGTGTTAGGTTAATGGTTGGACCCTGGTCTTAGAGGGCTTTCCCAGTCTCAGTGACTTGATAATTCTGTGTTTTTGGATGATGACAACAGATAACTTGGGGTTAATGGCTGGATTCTGAGCTTAGAGGGCTTTTGCAGCCTGAATGGCTTTGTAATTCTCTGCCTTTTGGATGTTGTTGTTGGAATTGTTGTTGGATGACGACAGGTTGTAAAATGACTTGTAAAATGGGGGTGGTTTTAGAACCTTGTGGCTGGGAAGAAGGAAACTGTTCAGTCCGGCAGAAGATTTGTTTGGTAAGGAATGGGAAGGAAGAAAAAGTCCTGAGAAACCCCACCACCTCCTGCAGAGATTCCTCCTGGAACAGGCTTGTGATAAGAGGAAGTTTGTCCTTGTGTGAGAAGTCCCCATGGCTCACACTGGGCCATTCCCTTGGGATAAGTGCTGGAGACTGGTTTAATCAGCACAGGGTGATTTAGCTCCTGCAAAAGGGAGCAGCTGTCAAGATCAATACTCAATCTTTGGCGTAGGCCTAGGGAAATAAAAGTTAGTCTTGAATGATGGGACTGAATGGGATACTCCTTTTAGAAACAGTGTGGATGAAGTGGCTGATACCAATGCAAATGACCTGAACATCCTGAATTTGATGGGGTGTTGCCAAGTAGTTGGAAAACCTTTGACTCTGGTGGTTGTTTAACAGGTGACTTTGTTGCCTGAAATCTAGTGAAGTTTACCGGTAGTAAGCAGCTTTTGCCATTTTTTGTTGGTTTAAGAGAATAGTTCCAAATTTATAGAAATATTTCTGTTTTTTGCTCTATTACAGGTGTTAGAAAAAGAAGGTATTTGCCCACTGTTATGAGATGTATGAACTGAACAACCACAAGTATGTGCAATGAGTTAGTATGAGTTCAAAACCACTTCTTTCTGGTTTCATTTTAAGGTGATATCTCCCATTAAATAGGAAACTTTCTCATGTTAATGTTGAAAAATAAGATTCAAGGTTGCTATACTGCTGCCTTCTTTTTTTTCCTCAAGCTTATAATAAGAAAAAAAACATTAAAACTCAGATATATGAGTCAAAGCACTGCACAAAAGACATATCAAGTGATTTGAAAGAGTGTTCTGTACAACTGAGTTTTTTGGTAGTATTGAAATTACTGATTCACAGGCTGATTTAACTTGGAGCTACTCTGAGCCTTGTGCTGAGAGACGCATTCATTTCCCTTATTAATATTAAATTTTAACTTTTGGCTCCAGCCTCCTGTAACTTTAAATGGAGATGGTGGGGGGAAATAGAGGCTTTTTTAGCAAGTGAAGGAAAGCTTTATTGTAGAATTCTAGAATATCCTGAGCTGGAAGAGACCAACAAGGATCATCCTTGCCCAGACACCCCAACAACCCCACCCTGAGCATCCCTGGGAGCGCTGTCCAAACACTCCTGGAGCTCTGGCAGCCTCGGGGCTGAGTGTGGGTCAGTGGATCCCCCAAGGCCTGTGGGCTGGGCACCCATTCCAGGGACATTCCTTACCTTGATGATTGAAGCTCTGTTTTCATTTCCACCTCAAACAGCCTTTGGCATGTCAGCCAGGGGGATTAGAATTACAGAAATACCTTCAATTTGATCCTTGATCCCCAGTTTGTGCTTGGAAACAGCTTGGTAGCATTGCTGAAAGATGGAGGATTCATCCAATGGATTAACTCCCTTTGCATGCAAGATGATGATTTCCCCCTGCAAAATTGATTAAATAGATAAATATATCTTGATTTCTGCTTTATTCTTTCCCCCTCCTCACTTATTTTTTGTCGGAGCAGAAAGAAGGCATCTCCCCTTCAATTAACAACTGAAAAAGGTGAAAGAAAAAAGAAAAGGTGGTGTATTTCTTGATGACAAATAAATTTCTGATTTCTCTTTAAGTCACAGCTGGTTTCACATGCAGAGGCATTCCAGGCAAAAGGTGTCTCTTTGAGGAACCATCAGGATCAAGTTATGGATGTGTTGGCTGTAGAAATGTGGTTGCCCTGGATAGACACCTTTCAGAGAATAGATAGATTGGATCTGTGAATTATTTACTGGAAAAGAATAGAATTGAAAGAAGGAGCAGCTCTGTCATCTGAGATAGAACAACAGTGACAAGCGGTATGGGACAGAAAGAATCTGGGAAGAGATTGAAAGGTGAAAGGGGAGCAGAGTCATTCGGTGAAGTTTGGGTGACTGAGGGAATCCAGGACTCCTGAAAAGCCAAATTGTTGGAGCTGACAGGATCCCTGGTTTGCTGTGAGGCCGTGATCCATCCAGAGTTCAGGCCCTAAATTCCATGTGTGGGGAAGCAGCAGCATGCAGAGGCAAGGCTGGGATTTACTGCTGGAGCACATCCGTGTGCCATAAATCTGATATTTCTTTTCAGCACTGACCAATCCCTGAACATTCCCCAGTCTCACAAAGCGTGTCCCCTATTGCCTTTAACCATGGGACATATGGTGAGGAATTTTCTTTATCCTGATCCTTGCAGAAGATCAGCTTTTTGTCCTGAGGCCTGAGGATTGATTGCCCTTATCTTAGTCTGCATAAATACAGTTCTGAATATAAATCCAGCCACAATAGTGCTTTGGTCTGCTTTGGGGTTTTTTTGTTTTTATTTGTTTTGGGTTTTTTTTTTTCCCCAGAGGGATTTTGCTCATGATGGATTTAAATTCTAAGGATTTACTTTTTTATCTGCAAAGGTGTTTTGTTATCCAGAAATGTTTCATTTTTGTTTATTAGGAGGAAGTCTTGTTTATTTCCACACCACACTGTTTCTGCCTGGTACTGTTGCTGTTTAATTTAATATTTTTTCCAGAATATGGTTTGAATTTAGCATTATTTTTAGAGTGGGCAGGCTGGTCAGGAAGATGACAACTTCCAGAAAGGCATAAGGCTCTTGTGCCAAGAAATATTCTCACTAATGGTGGGATTTCACAACTTCTCCCAAAAGAAGTGAACCTTCCCAGCTCTTGGTTTCCCACCAGCTGAATTTAGGACACTGTTCTTTTTGACGTTTCTTGTCTCCTGAGTTCTGTCCAGGCTTCCTCCCAAATGGCTATTCTTAATCTGGAGAGGCAAAAATAGAAAAGGAGAGAGTAGGAAACAAAACAGAAAAGCCTAAAACAAAACCAACAAAACCCCATTCTCTTTTGTTGGACTCAGAAAAATCCTTGAGCACGGCTTGACTTTGTGGTGTTGTAGATGTGAGGCAGCTGAACATCTGCTGTGTGCACACTGCTCTTCTGAGGGAAAAGTGGGTTTGGATCAAATTTGGAGGCAATACAAACCAGCTGGATTTTTCTGCAGCTTTTTAAGGATGTATTTCTACAGCTTGAGGTGCTTGAGCATGTCCAGGGCAGGGAAGGGAGCTGGGGAAGGGGCTGGAGCACCAGGAGGGGCTGAGGGAGCTGGGAAAGGGGCTCAGCCTGGAGCAAAGGAGGCTCAGGGGGGACCTTGTGGCTCTGCACAACTCCCTGCCAGGAGGGGCAGTGAGGGGGGATCGGGCTCTGCTCCCAGGGAACAGGGACAGGAGGAGAGGGAACGGCCTCAGGCTGGGCCAGGGGAGGCTCAGGGGGGGCATCAGCAGGAATTTCTTCACAGAAAGGGTGGTTAAACACTGAAAGTGGCTGACCAAGGAGGAGTGGAGGTGTCCAGGGAAGCACTGCCAGTGGCACTCAGTGCGCTGGGTGTCAGAGGGGGGATCAGGCACAGCTTGGACTCAATGAACTTGGAGGTCTTTTCCAACCTCAGTAATTCTGTGTGAATATCCTGGGCACACAGGAGGGCTCTGTACGAGGTCACTGACAGGACAGGCCCACCTGAATGATCCCACATACTCAGGACTGGAGCCTGGACACAGGTGGTGCCCAGAGAAACCAAACCAAAATTGCCTCAGCTGCTGTGTTGTTACCAAGCCAGCCTGGGTTAATTGGGGAGCTGGGTTCTTTGTGCACAACACAGTGTTGGTTGAGCTGGGGTTGTTTAGCCTGGAGAAAAGGAGACTCAGAGGTGACCTTATCACTCTCCTCAACTCCCTGAAAGGTGGCTGTGCTCAGGTGGGGGTTGGTCTCTCTCTCCAGGCAGCACTGACAGAACCAGAGCACACAGCCTTGAGCTGCACCAAGGGAAATACAGGCTGGATATTGGGAAAAAGTTTTTTACAGAAAGGGTGATAAAGTATTGGAATGGGGAGGTGGTGGATTCACCATCCCTGGATGTGTTTAAGACAAGACTGGATGTGGCACTGGGTGCCAGGGTTGAGTTGAGGTGTCAGGGTTGGGTTGGACT
>VZTR01029542.1:24969-41742 GCA_013400775.1 Chaetops frenatus | reverse complement strand
TTTTTTTTTTTTTGGATGGATTTGGGAAGTGCTATCAAACTGGGACCTCTTAATTTAAAAGGATTCATCTTTTCTTTTTCTTTCTAGACCTTGTTAAGGAGTATAAGAATAACAATGTGAAACTGATTTCCCCTAAAAGATAGAACAGCAATACAATGAAAATGAAGCAGTGGTGTTACAGATTGTAATTCTTCTGAAGAATAAAAAAGCCAGAGTTCAAAGTGAAGTGCTGGCATATGCTGCCTGAGATGAAAGTTACTGCAAAAGGTATTGGTATTTTGACCTAATGGATGATGTAAAGAGAAAAATGAGGTTACATGACCTCACACTAGTTCTCAAATCAGTGCTTTCTTAAAGGAGCATTTTGTTGTCAGCAGCTGTCTACCAATTATATCAACTAATGAAATACACACCCAAAACCAGTGGTGTGTCTTCTGTCTCTCTTTCTATTTTTAAAATAAAAATCAGAAGAAAGGCCTCATCCTAACTTTAAGTACGCTTTAGATGGATTTAAAATAAGTTAATTTGAAATGACAGTAAATAATACTCCACCATTCAGTCACTGGTTTTACATTCCTCTGTAATTATCTTTAAACAAGTCTCTTTTAGCACGCTTAATAGGCAGTGGTTTTTTTCTTCCTTTATTACTTTATGCCTCAGATAAAAATGACATTTCTGTAAGGAAACCTAAGTCATTATTCTTTGCCTTTGGGGATGTGTTCAAGGAGACGTATGAATTGTTCAGGAATTGTAAATGCCAGCCAATGCAGATTTTCACTGTGCTTCCCTGCCCTGTGTGCTCCCACTGCTTCAAAGTAAATAGCTGCATCCTGTCAGCCACCTCTTGATCAATGTCTTCGTGGTGACACAATAAGCTCCGTAAAAACAGAATGAGGAAAGATGAAGGTGATTAATGCTGGTGTAAAAACTGCAATAGGAAAGAGGTGAGGCGATAAAAACAAACTCATACCTCAGGATCCCATGGATGTGTGTTTGTGCAAGGGATTGGGCTGACACTTCAAGTAAGAGGTGCACACCCTGTTTCATCCCCACCCTTAAACATGATCTTTTTTACCTTATTAGCAGTTACTTCAAATCTCTGTAAAAGGAAGGAGTCCTTGCAGCTCATTTTTCTAAGGCACTTAAGGATCATTACTCTAGCACTAAGGCAAATATTTTATTTATTTTGTCACAGACCAATTTCTTTCCTAAGACTTTTGTAACAAAATGCTGCACAACTTAGCAGAGGTGTGATTGATTAAGCAAGAAGGAACAGAATTTGGGTATTCTGATGAAATTTTCTCCCAGACACTCAGTTAACATCAATCAGTTTTATTTGGGTAGTAACACTTGAATACTAACTAGGGGATCTCATCCGTTGGAGAAAAATGGGTGATAATACCTTTAGGTTAATATTACTTTAACATTTTGTTCCTGAATAATTTTTAACTGTTAGTGATTATCTGCCTCCTCACAGTTGTCTTCTTTGTTCTTCGCTAAGGTGCTATCTTTGAAGGCAGCATTGGTTAGAGACAGAAAGACATGGTCCTCTGAGAATGAGTGTAACCAGTAGCAAAGATGCAATTTGTGCAAGCACAGTCAGGCTGTGTGCTTGGTCAAAAGTTCCCATGCATAATCAGTAGACCTGCATCTGCTTCAGAGTTGCAGAGGCACACTTTGATGGTCAGAGTAGTCCTGCTGCAGCCCTGGGCCAGCACCTGCTTTCCCCACAGGCTGCAGGTATTCCCTGGCTGCTAAACCTGGAGCTTTACAGAGTTAGGCTCTGCCCAGCACAGCTGTGAAAATGCCCTGTACCCAGTATCAGCAGACATGCTTGTTTTCTTCTGCCAAAGGGCTTTTTCAAGTAGCATATCCACTTGGAGTGGAAAGGACAAGTTTTTCCAGCTGACAGGAACATTGGATAGATTGCTTTGGATACCTATCAAAGAGAGAAGAAAGCCACCTGATTCTCAAACCAAAGTGGAACTTTCTGGGTGGAAATCAAGAGACATAACAGAAGTTAGTGATCCCCTTTTCTTCACCAAAAGGCTGGTCAACCACTGGGAAAGGTTGACTGTCAAAGTGGTTGAGTCCTTGTCCCTGGAAGAGTTCAAAAACTGTGTGGATGTGGCACTTAGGGACATGTTTTATTGGTGAATATGGTGGTAGCTCTATGTTGATGGTTGGGCATGATGATCTTAAGGGTTTCTTTCAAACTTAATGATTCTGTGATCCTATTGTTCAGTGTTGGACCTGCCAGAGTTGGGTTAATGGTTGGACCTGATTATCTTAGAGGCCTTTTCCAACCCTAATGACTTTATGATTCATTTTATATTATAAAATATCTAACACTCTAAGTTATACAAAGTTGTCTCATATTAATGAGATTCATAAATACTATCCACATAGAACAAAGCAAAATATTTTTATTTTAATTTTTAGATTAAAAAAAGAATGATAATTCTACAGCAAACTTGCACAAAAATGATGAAATTTTAACTATTATGTCATGTCTGATGATGTAAAATAACCAAGTGCCTTTTTGCAGGTCATCAAAATCCAGGGCTTATTATGGTGCTTTTTTGCCTGTCTCATCTTTAAGTTTTCCAGTCAATCTGCTAAGAAAAGTTTCTATCTTGACTTTAGCTGGCTGTTAACACTCCTTAACATCAGTGGACTGGGAAAAAAAAATTCTAGGGAGTATGATTGAGGAGAACGTGATACTATTTGGATTGAATGTACTCTGGACCTCTTTAGGTGCACTTGAGCCAAATAGAATTGATTTGTATTGGACATATGTGTAAAATTATAATGGGCTGACCTTTGTAGCAGAAATACATGGCTCATTCTGAGGTGCAGATTTCCCTGTGATAACATATTTCTAAAAAGAAAATAGAAGGGAAAAGATAACCAGACCACATCAGCCAGAGTAACATCTTATATTATCAGCAAAGAGGAAAACCTATTATCATTACTTTTACATATCTACATGATATAAAAGAGAGAGAAAGAAAGACAGACAAATCCTTTATTATATACTCAGTTAAAAGTCTCCACTGGACCAAAAGGAGTTTTCTTCACCTCATGAAACAAAAACCATTTTAAAAAGCTACATTCAAGTTGCTATTACTTATATGGTCTTGCTCCAGAAAAATGTTTGACAGCTGTTAGAAAGGAAAACAGCTGAGTGCTGTAGAGACCTATCCACAGGATTTGTCCTAATGACAGTGGATACCTGATACCCATTGGCCCAGTCAGTCAGAGGCACAGGGAAAGTTTGCTGCTGCAAAAGCTTTATGGCAGAACATATATAGATCATGCTATATGCTGTTCAGCAGAGAGGCCACACACAGCCACCAACATGCTGTGTGGCTGGTACCACTGTGAGACAGATGGACAACAAGGCTCTCCTGGCTGGGGGAGAAGATTGCCAGGTGTCCTTTGATCAGCAGTGATGATCCAAAGCTCTTTTGGGGACAGAAGGATGATGTTTTATTGATTTTACCTTTGAGTTTTAGCACATCACCAGAGACACCTGACAGCCTGAGTGAATTCTGGATGATTTTGAAAAAGACATAGTGCTCTGATTCAGATAATGAAATGACCACCAGAAGCATCAGGAGAAACAGACAGGAAAACTAATTATAAACTAACCCACCTCATCCCTATTCCTCAGGTAACCTTGGACCTTTTTGATGTGGGATTTTTCTTTTATTTATGTGTGACTTTTCTCACTGCTTATATCATTGGTACAGATGTCTGATGGACTTGTGTGCTACAAAAACCTGTAACTACTGCTTGTGCAAGTGATGTGCTGGTGATGACTGAGGCAGTGCTTCCAGGTGAGCTGTGTGACTACTTCCTTCTTCTGCCCTGTCAGGTTATCTGCCTGCCTGCCAGCCACAAGAGGCGGTGCTCTCAGTCTCTTCTGGAGTGCTTACAAGAAAGAAAAACACACTAATTAACTGAATTAAGGCTCCTTGCTTTTTAAAATCCACTTAGGTATTTCTTGCAAATGATTTGTTCATCTGCTTTGTAATAGGACATCAAATCTGAAGGTGTGGTAGACACACAAAGGCACGGTAAGCTGGTCTGGATATGGCAAGAGTAATGATATAGGCTCCTGGTGGAAAGCCGTAGGATTATGTGTATGTTATGTGAATCCCAAGGAGGGGAAACTATTTAATATGGGAGGGTGCCTGTGTTTCTTATCTGTGTCCACACACACACATACAGCGGTATAGGTACTTAGGCATGTGCAAGCTATTTCTGTAGAGTCAAATGGAATTTGGATCAAGACACAAATAATCTAAAACATCAAGCTCTCTTCTTAGTCGAAAAATGACCTTTTCATGAGTTAAATGTACCTTTTCAAGTGACAGCTCACAGAATGAGAGGTAGCAGACTTGAGAAACTTGCTGACAAATGCCATCCTTGTTTTATTTCAAGGATCTAGGGCAAAGGGCATGTTCAAAATTATTAGGCCAGAAAAAAAAATTGACATGTCAGACAGGCAAGCATTTAAGCTCCACAAAAGAGTTTTGGGGAAAAGATATTCATTCCTTAGACTTATATTCTGAAACTTTGACATGTAATAATTTTTAATCTATTGTTTTTGAATTTCAGCATAATATACACAGAGTCTGAATGCAGTAAATTGGAGCAGATTGGAGAATAGCTATCACCCTGATTAAGAAAAGACACCCCTAACAACAAGTCTGACAAAATTGTTCTCTGAATTTTCACCTGGCAGAATTGCTTCATTTTTTACCATGCCTAAACTTCTAAGTCATTTATTGCAATAAGAGCAGAGCACAAACTTCGAAGTCAGGTGAAACACTCTCTTCTGTATAATAAAGATTTTTTAAGCTAGAAATTTCCATAAAAAGAGACTCAAAATTATTTACTTGATTTATTTAATTGGACTTGAATTGAATTTTTAAAAGCAAAAATGTGTAAACACCTATTTTATTTTTATGCTAATCACAAAGACAGTTAGAACTCTTTCACATGTCAGAACTTGTTTATAATTTTTGAGAAAAGTAAATTTCTAGCTGCAAAGCAGCTCTGTTTTACAAGCAGTTATATGCAACACTAATGTAATAAGTCATATAACAATCAAGTTACTATATAGCTCTGAGGGGTTTTTGCAGTCATTTGGTGGGTTGCAAAACAGCAGATTTGTTCATTAACTTGTTAGGCAGTATCTATTTCTATATACAGTATGATATTGAAATTATTTCCCAGGAACACACTGTCAGTCACTAGAAAGTATATTGGCCTATGGTGCAACAAAAGTAAAATAAAATGTACTGTAAATATAGCTAAACAAAAATGTAAGTACAAAATATAGTTATATCAAAATCACAGCTTCCATCTCAGAAACAATGACATCTATAATGTTAACTTACAGTCTGATGTAAGAGGTGAAGAAAGGTAAATGCACTTAAAAGCATCTACTTCAAAGACCTTACTTACCACATGCTTATTTTGCATGCATGGATAGTTTGGCCAAACAATTCAGTTTGTAATGCTTAATGCTACATCTCTAGAAAACTTGTGGCTCTTTAAACCACAGTCAGATCTTCATATCAAACCTGTATGTGCCTAAAATTAAAATACAGATAACACTTTTCTGGAGACTAATGCCATGACTCGTTGTCTTACATTTGTCCATGAAAACACAATGTCTATTTCACTATATATAGTGGAAAAAATTTTTGTTTGCCCTACTAATAATTTAGACTAGTTCCTAGAACTATGTGCAATATGTATATAGTTACATATGGAGAATAAAAATTACTCAAGCAAGCACACATTGGTGCAATACATAGATATGGTGTACCATAGGAAAGCTCTGTACATATTCAGCTTTCTACTCTTTGTACAGGTAATAAATATTTGGTACCGAATGATTGTCCACTACTAGGAAAGCTGCTGTCACTTTTTCAGTAGCTAAATGAGAACTTTAGATTTTAACACACATCATGAACTTATATTAAAAAAGGCCTGACTGAAGATATAGCTGTGCATTTTCTTCCAGGAAAATGATCACATTCAGTCAATCTTGACAGATCAAAATAAGTCCACACTAAACCTAACCTTACGTTACTGTAAACATCGTCTGGAGGGTTTTTGAAAATATTATCTTCATTTCCTGCTCTTGAAATTGAAAGTTACCTTCAACTGAAGTTTGGAAAATCCTCACTGATGCTGAACTCAGCAGAAGATTGGCAGCTACCCTTTGTGGCAATGACCTGGCACACAGCTGTGGGATAAACCATGTCCTGTGTGTGCAGCCTCAGACTTGGGTTTGTTCCTCTGCAGATGAGTTGAAGGAGATGATTCCAGACTGAGAAGGAAGGCCCAAGACAACTGCTCACTGCTTGGACATTGTGGATATACCCATGCCCATCAAAGATGCTGTGCAGATGTTACAGTCACAGAGGCACAGAATCTTTAAGTTTGGAAGAGGTCTTCAAGATTATCTAGCTCAACCATCAACCCAGTACCACCATAATCACTTCTAAACTATTTCCTGAAGTGCCACATGGAGATGTCTCATGAACACTTCCAGAGACAGTGAGTTTTCTACCTCCCTGATGCAACTTATCTCATTGCCTGACTACTTTTTCAGTGAAAAAAACCCAAAAACATCTAAATTGAACCTCCCCTGATGCAACTTTAGGGCCAAACCATCTTGTCCTGTCACTGGAAACCTGGCAGAAAAGAATGATGCCCACCTGCTACAACCTCTCTCAGGCAACTGTAGAGAGTGATGAGGTCCCCCCTGAGCCTCCCCCTCTCTAGACTAAACCACCCCAGCTCCGTTAGCTGCTCCTTATGATACTGTTTTCCAGACCCTTCACCAACTTGGTTGCTCTTCTTTGGGTGCACTCCAGCACCTCAGTGTCCCTTTTGTAGTGAGAGGCCCAACACTGAACATGGGTCTCAGGTGCAGCTTCTCTAAAGATCAAGCCTTTATAATTATTTAGATTAACTGTTGCAGTCTGGGACATGGTATTATCCCTACAAAGTGACTGGGTACAATCTGCAACCAGGTTAGAATGTACACAAGGTTTTTGCAAACCCATTTGGCCCCATTTTTTTCTCTGGACTGTTCTGTCTTGTGGTTTCAAATTACATTTTGACTGATGGCAAATCACACAATGATACAGCTGCCTGAATATCGGAAAGGGTTGGTCTGAATGTTATGTTCTTGGAGTAGGTGAGCATGGGAGACATATTTGGCTTTAGTTCAATTGTTTTTATGTTAAAATATATTATTACACCAAGTGAGAGTAAAAATATTGAGATATTGCTATTAAAAATTGAGATATTGGTATTCTGTTATATACCATAGGTAATGATATTTACCATGTACAGCACCATTTGCCGCAAAAAACTAGAAATACAAATTAATTTTTTATTTTAAATGATCTTTTTCTTAGAAGTTTATCATGATTTTCTGAAGTTGCAACATTCACCCAGACAAGCTGTCAGACAACTTTTGATTTTGATGTCCGAGGTAAATCACAGCCTCCCAGTGTTCCTCCAAGGGTTTCTTGGTACATTTTATTTGGCTTCTGAAATAAGTGAATGAAAATATTTTTAATATTGAAAAACTCTGGTTTTGGTATTGGTTCTTTCTGGTTCTTTGGACTCTTGGCTCTTTGAACAAGCCTTCACTAAGCTACATGTAGATGCTCCCATGAGTTAAGTCCTCAACTGTGAGAGTTAACATTCCTTCCAAAGTTCCCATTTCTAATACTTTCTCAACTCAGCAAATTTTAATATCTATGTACACATCCAATCTGCTCTTGGATCCTGCTGAATTCTCTGCTCTAGATATATGTTGTAGCACTGAGTCACAAGGACTCAGGCTGTGCACTGGTGAAAGAGATTCAATGATTAGAGGGCCATGCGAGGAGCTGCCAAAAAAGTCTAGCTTTCATCTCTTTCTTTGCCAAAGGCTGTATGAATTAGGTCAATTCTTTAAAAGCTGTTTATAAGATATTTAGCACTATTAAGGATTTTGTTAGATATGCCTGAGTACTACTGTGACTGATGGGTGTAGTTTTTTTGACATAACTGTTTTTATACTCCTGAATGTCTCCTTTATTGAGCTGTCTTTACTTTTCTGTGGCTAGCTGTGCACAACCCACTAAAGAGATTACACCTCACGGTTCCCATAGCTTATCCTCCTGTGCAGGATAGCCAGCATATGAGTTCTGGTGGGAGGGGTGCATCCCCTGGCAGGTACTGTGCCTGGACAAACTGGCCCAAATAAGTCCCCAGAGTGTACTGCACCACAGAGCCAGCTGTGGGAAGCCACAGTGCAGCTGCTGCTGGGGAAAGATGGCTCCCTCAGGAAAGGCCAAACCTGCCCTGCCTGCAGCATCACTCCGTATACCCTGGAGAGCTGTTCTTCACATTTTCTTCCCATCCTTGCTGGAGCTTCCCTACCCCTAGCTCCCATGGTTCCTGAGCTGCCCCTGCCTCATCAGTCCTTGGCACTGACTGCAGAAACTTGGCAAGAACTTGTGCATGGAAAAGTGTCTCACTGTGCTGGCACTGAATGTGGTACCTGCATGAAATACTGGGTTTCTTCACAGACCCATCATTCTGATTTCCTCCTTCCCCAAAAGGTATTTAGGTGACACTGAAGAAATATTGTGTTCTGAATTTCTTTCTTATCAAATCATTGGAAGTTTCAGAGCTACAGTAAATAAATATATAAAGTATTAGGCATAATTTATTTATTTCTCTTTTAAAACTGAACAGTTACCACACCACTTCTTTTAATAGTTTACATGCTGACATCCTGTATGCCATTCTTTAGTTCCCTATCACTTTTTGCAGTCCTGTTCTTCCAAAACAGAGGGAAAAAAATAATGACGGAAAGCCTGAAATGTCCTTAGTAGCACCCTAAGAGCAATAAAAACATGAATCTTATCCTGAGGACTAGTAATGTACTTAGACTTCATGGTAAGGACATAGTGCACTTTATCTGAAACAATTAGTCAAGATTCTGGATGTTTATAGGAGGATTTTAAGCAGATGACCTTGTGCAAGCCTGTGTTACTTGGAATGAAGCACTTGTGAATTTCCTTGAAACTGCTAATAGGAGTTGGGGAAACAATCAAGGAGTTGGGGAAGCACTTCAAGCCTTCTTTAGCCTGAAGAGTCACAAACGACTTACTGTACTTTGTGTCCAATAGGCTTTTCTCTGAAAATCTTTAGCCATTAGTGTGCCAAATATCCTTCTCCTTCTGCTGCATGCTATGTTCAGCAATTGCATCAGCTAATAAACTCCATGTTCCCTTGAAATCCCTTCTGCCCAGATCCAAGTCTGGGATAATGTGAACTATAACATTTTCCTCAGGACTGTCAGTTCCATCAGCATTTAAAAAACACACAGAGCTCTGGAAAGCAGCTGCTCTGGAGCCTTAAAGACCTCTTCTCTCTATTGACCAAATCAGTATGACCTATGGATACCCCTTTTTTTTGTTGTTCATTAAATTCTGGGCCTGATGACTCACAGAAGATGTTATCTACTGTTCTTTGATCACTCTCATGCAGCCTGAATAGTCTGGTTTGCTTCTTTTGACAAGACAAGCCTGAAATGCACAGTAAAGAATACAGGATTTCAAAATATAGGAGGCAAGAGTGCACGTATCAAAACTAAGAGATTGACAGCCTGGGTCTCATTTGCAGAACTAAAAATGCTGAGGACAGTCATGGAGACAGAGAGCTCTCTTCCAGTATTTGCTGCAATTTTAGCCTGCAGTGTAGCTCTGTTTTGTGGTTTTGTCTCCCAAGAGTTTTTTCAGGTGCAGGTATAAAACTTATGAGTGCTAGAGAAAGCCAATGTTATATATCCACTTTGTTTTAAATAATTGATGAGTCTGCTTACATTAATTGCTCTCAGGTGTTGGAGAATTGCCCAATGAGTTGACTTTTAATTTGTTTCTTTAGAAAAGCAGCATGCTGCTTTTCAGTGTACTGTAAGTAATGTGTTCAAGGCAGTACTTTCTGACTGGGGGTCAATAAGAGTGCGCTGACTGCATGTTTGGGTGCTATTGCCTCTCTGCATGTGTGCACATGTGTGTTTGTGGAAAGAGAGGAGGATGAGTGCAGGCAGTGAAGAGATCTAGATTCCTCTGTGCCAATGTTTAAAAGTATATTTATGTTCACTTATTTCAGGCTGTATATTGAGGGTCTGATTCAGGAAAGCACAGAGTAATCAAGTGTTGTTACTTTCATTATAGTTGATATTATTCAAATATTCAACATCTACAAGACCTGGATTAGCGATAAGATCATTTAGATTTTTCTAAGAGACAGGTTCAATTCTGCTGTGTGATTTATCTGATTTGCTACAGAAAAAAAACCCCAAAAACTACTAAAGCCAGACCTCGCATTACTGAAAATTCAAGCAAAACTGGTTTAGGGGTATCATGCCCAGAGAATAACAGTATTATTATAAATAATTTCTTCTTCCTTAATGTGCCGTTTCCTGTTCAAATGCAGAGTTTATGATTGCCAGTGGGGTTCAAAATGTGCTAGAGGTACACTATCTGAGAGGAATTATATGACATTATTTTATTAAAACAACTATGTCTGTGTTCCTTTGCTGTCTTGATGATGATCTTCCACTGCCTGTGAACTTTCTGGTGGTGCAGAGAGCCTTGTATTTTGCCTGAGTATGGACTGACATAAGCCAAATGGTTTATCTTGCAGTGAAGATCAAACAAAGGTGTGCCCTGTCCCACAAGGAAATCTCCATGGGTGATTTTCACTTTTATCGGAACTGATCAAAGGGAAAGAGAGGTCTCTCCTTTGGGTAGTGCCTACTGCTTACACCTATTGAAATTTACATTTTTTATTCACTTTTCTATGGGACAGCCTAGTAGCTCATGACTTTTGAAAGTATTTTATGATTTTTGGAAGATCATATTGGATGCTATCTTACTGTTTTCCTTTTTCTGTCCTGGCAAATAATGTCCTGCTGTTCTGCTACCTTTCAGTTTCCTTATTATGTAGTTATAGCATGATTAGACTGGCCCTATTTCTCAGAGTTCCTAAAGCCTAAATATATTTCATGGTCTTAAGTTGCCTGCCTTTTTTTTTTTTTTTTTTCTCTTCTTTCATGTTTTCCAGGAGTCATTGGAGCTTTTATTTCCCTGAGTCCATGATCTCCCTGCCTTTGGCTTAGGAAAAGATGGTGGTTTGGCCCAAGAAAAACATATCTGAAGAGCCAGACATCAGCTACATGTTAGTGGTAATAAATCAGTCTTAGTGGCCCTCAGTGTTTCAGTTTATAGCCCAACAGCAGCTGCTGCATATCTGATTATTGACATTTTCCTCAGGTGGGTACCAGATTGGAGTATGAATCTCAGACTCTTGCATCGCTAAAGAATTGTTGTTGTCAAGAAAATGCCTGTGGTAGGACACATCTCCCATGCCCACTACAGAAGTGTAAAACAGAATTTCTAATCAATTGCTGAATGATAGGGCTCAGGAGGGGCTCAGGCTGGAACGTAATCACTTTCCTGGGCTAAAGAAAGAGTGAAAAATAAGGAAACTCCCTGGTCAGGCTGACTGCAGTGTTTGCTGTTGCATCACACATGATGAAGGCTGCAGTCGTCACCATCTCTCTGTACTGCTGTGATGAAGGCCATGTGTTCCCATACTCAGCCCCAGTGCCAGATATCTTGCCACATGGGATTGCAACCACCAGCACACCTGCTCTATTCTTGCAATCTCATGTTGCAAAGACCAATGCTAGCAGTTAAAGTTTGGTCTTGCAATTTGATTACCACTGGTTACAGTCAAAAGGCAACTGTGCCTATGGTGTGGATGCATCTGTGCTAAAACCCTGTGTCTAACCTTAAAATAAGTCACAAACATGAAAGGCAGTAGAAACACACAGGTCTGGGCTCCAAGTTTGATGAGCTCCCTCAGATGCATCTGTAACCCCAGAGGATTTCTGAACCAAATTCTGTATACTAGTATGATATGCACTCAGTATTATTGTGCAACGTGTTTGGGATGTTTGCGGGGAAAATAAAAAATATTANCTACTTAAGTATTACCTCTCTCCTTTCAAAATAAAAGCTAGCTTCATTTAAGGGAAATGAGATAGCTGACTAATTTATTTGATTTGACAGAGGTGTATATATGGTCCAGCTGCTAAAATATGTCATGCTGTCACAAGCTTTCAACAGTGTGTAATTTTGACCATGAATGTTCTGGCCAAGGGCTTCTGGCTTTGTATCTCTCAGGCAGAACTGTCCTTCAGTGCTAGCAAATGCACTGACTTGGTGCTTTTCTCCTGTCACCTCTCCCAGTATACAAGGAGACCCCGAGGATGAAGTTGGCACTGACATCATGTGCCCACTCCTGGGAGAAAGGTTCTGGCCAGCCCAGCTGCTCTCCTGGGGTGCACAGGTCTCCTCTCCCTGAAAGGGTAGTTTTATCCCCTACAACTCTGGGAGAGAACACTAGCCTGATTTCTGCTACATACTTCTTTATTTGTATCATCCACTGGATCCAAATATCCTTTCAAACAGAGAGCACAAGTTAATAAGCCCAGCTGTTTGGTATTATTTACATTATACTGGCATCTCCACTGACCTAAAGAGCAAAAGAAAATAACAGGGCATATTTGAGGCTTAATAAAACATTGCAGTAGGGAGTATTTTCTGAGCCATTACAAGCATTTGCTGGAAATGCATTTGCTGATTTAACAAACTGGTTAGGACAAATGTTTAACATGCTGTTGTAATGATATTCAGATGTTTTTCTTAGTATTTGTTGATCTGCAAAAATGTGTCCTTGCCCAATTGCACTAGAGAGTGGATTAAATAAATAAATAAATGCAATGTGATGCATTTGCACAAAAGCGTAGCAGTGACTGCTCCTGACAGATGGAAAAAAAGTCAATATGATGTCTGAGACAGCCCAGGCTCTGCACTGCAGAATAAATTACATGATTCGCTGAACGCCTGGGCTTCACACAGACATACACAAAATTGGAAAGATAAAAGCTTGCATTGGCTTCAGATGATATTTACTGCCTGATGGATTTACTAGAAGCCCCAGTGCAGTCATAGTGTATTGAATTATTGGCCTCTATTTAGCTGTGTGTCCATCGAAGCTTGAGTGTCCATTTAAGCATAAGTGAGCTGGAGCCCTGCCAAGGCTGTTTGAAGATTTGTGTACAGAGGGACGTGTGAGGTAATGGCTACTAGCTTGAATAACAGGGGACTTATGGATGGTGGGGATAGACAACAAAGCATAAGGTGCATTCTTATCAATATTAATGTCAACATAAATATTAATACAGGCTGCCTAGCACATCATTTTTGAATGATTCTTGTTTTCTTTCTATTTTAACACAAAAGGCTGGAGATTACTGTGATTTTCTCTTTCTTTCTCTCTCAGAAGGGAGAGTTTGAGAAAGGCCATTAGCTTTACAGCTATCCATTGCCTCAGCAGCAGGATTTCTACAAGGCAAAGGAGGCAAATGAAATGCTAGCTTTAAGAAGTATACTACTTCCAATAAAATACCTGATTAGACTAGTGATATACTGTACAGAGCTATTGTTATGGATTCATGATTGTACTGTACCAAGGCATTTCAGTTAGGAAGCAGCAGGTCACTTTCAGAGAGCCCTATGAGACAGTCACAGCATTGCTGTAGCTACAGCACAGGACAGGCAGGCTGAGTGCTTAGCTGCTTAACACATTGGCTTGCCTTTCAAGAAGCCTGGGGCTCTGGTTTTGGCCTGGCTCTCGCATATGATGAGTTTAGCTTGTGTAATGGTTCAGCATGCTGAGGGAGGGAGGCTGCCTCTGAGAAATGACTGTCAATTGCAATGCTGCTGGGCAGATGGTTTATCCAGTTAACTACACTTCAGAAAAAAAAAAGGAAAGTAACCCTCAGACTCCATTGTGCTGATCAGCTGGATTGGCAACAAAAATGAGCAGGATTTTGCTCCAGGTGAATTAGTTGCAGTGGCAGTGTGAAGGAAAGAAACGATGAGAAATGATGT
Organism: Chaetops frenatus; assembly: GCA_013400775.1. NCBI lineage: Eukaryota > Metazoa > Chordata > Aves > Passeriformes > Picathartidae > Chaetops > Chaetops frenatus. The sequence continues at coordinate 27,682 of VZTR01029542.1, read as the reverse complement.
GCCTGTGGGAGTAAGGAGGCACACAGACCAGAGAAAGATGAGATGTTATTTTGAGACATGAATAAAATGCATCACAAATCTTCCATCATCTTCCAGATAACATGTTCGTGTCAGGGACTCTGAGTCACAGTTTCTGGCAAGTTGTAATGGGGATATTTACAAGGTTATTGCTCTCAGCTGTCCCTTTGTGCTGCTGCCAAAGGTTACTGCCCTGAAGTGGGCACAGCAGATGTGAATATGTACTGGTTCCTCAGCTGCCCTAGTTCAAATCTCATACTAGAACAAGCCACAGTAGCAGAAAATGCCTCAGCTAAACCCAAGAGAGACAGTCAGAGCTCACATTTTTGTCCATTTTCTGCAGAGGCATGAATGGTGTTAAGCAACTATTTCCTCTGAATTTTCAGTGGTACTGGTAATAGAACTGCAGCCTTTTGGAATTTATCAATAAAAACTCCTTATCTATGAAAAGAAAAGAGAGGGAATGGATCCAACTACTGCCTGATAAAGTGAAACAGGGAGATTTGGGTTGAAAGGCCTCTTGATGAGGCATTCCAATAGTTTCGTTGTTTTCTTTTCACTTCCTCCTTCATCTGAAATCACTCCTTACTAAATATGAAGTGGAGCTACTACTACCTCTCTCTGATGGCAGAGGGAGTGATCTCTCCAGTCTTCAATGTGCTTGGGTCATGTGTGCAGCATCAAATCAGAGGTCACTTAAAAATCAGGCAGGGAGAAAAGTATTTTGTATTTAGAAAGGTCTTTGGAAACACATATCTTTCATAGGAAAAAGAGATACATTGCAACTTCCTACTGTAGCAGCATCTCTAACATTGCTCCTTACTGTAAAAGGATTTTCATCTGGGAGTGGTACCTCAATTTCTCACATTTTCTCTGCATTGAACTGAAAAGCTTTGATTTAAATGATGCTGAACAATTTGACTTGTTCAGAGTTAGTTACCATAGCAGATGAGATCTGAAAAAGCCCTCTGGCTTTAGGTGCTGTGAACCAAAGATTTATCCAGGCTTCTGCACTACAGCTTCATGTTCACTATGAGATTTTCAACTGGCTGATAGGAAATGCCATCACCTTCATGCCTTCTGTCATACCAAGATCCGTTAACAGATTCCAAGGAAGATCAAGACAGAACGATAACTACTGGATTTCATTAAAAAAAAAAAAAATCATCACACTCTTAACTGATAGCAGGCCTCATAGGAATGCCTGTTTAATTAATTTCTAATAGGGATGGATCTATGCAATCTCTGGTAAGTAAATAAAATAATAAAGAATTCTCCAAATTATATATTAGGATGCTGCAAAATCACTCCTGATTTATTTACGCTACTGTCACCTTACATTTTTTTCTGGAAAATTAGAGAGCCACAGGAAGGTAGATGTTTAATGAGCATCCTGGATAAGCTTTTCTTGCTTGCACAGAGCAATCCATCTCTTCTTTGTAATATACAAGGGAAATTGAGACTCTTATGTCTCAGTCCAAATGTCTGTGGCTTCTCTAATGCTTCAAGGTTAAATGTCAATCTCCTGCCTTCTGGAGTGCCTGCCTGTAGATGTTCCCAGATTTAATGCATGCAATCTATTCTAATTATCTTTTTAAAAAACTCAAAATATACTTCACTTATGAGTGAAAAAAAATCAAAAGAAAGTCCCAAGCAAATGTTAAGCAGCATATTAATGAAGCAGGACTAATTGCTTTGAAAAGAATAGTTATCTGAGTTCCAAGATTAGTTACATGTGCTCTGATTAATAAAATGAAAACCTTGCATATTTGAAAGTCCTTTGTCTCTTCCAGACATTTCCAGTTTGACTGTCATTCAGTGTTGTGAAATATTCTCTAAAATCCCTTGGAAGGCAGTGAGCATCTTTTCAAAAAACACTGTGTTTTCACAGTTTAATACTCCTTTATTCTCTATCCAGTAACAAATAAACCCTGTGATAAGATCATTCCCTATTTCTAAACACACTTATTCCTCCTCACTAATAAACATTAATAAACATTTGGAAATTAATTGTAACAGTTTAGTCTGAAACACTCAATTTTTCTTGGATAGAAAGTTCTTCACTGCTGTGGAATAAAATTTAGTCACTTTTGCGAAGGAAAAGAAAAAATTGTCTTGTTTTACCTGTGTTAAATAAATTCTACTAAACTTCCCTTGGAGAAGTTAGCACTCCACATATCATAGACAAGGAATAATATGTGATTTTTTTAATGAGACCAGTATGTTTTGCCACCTCTGTGAATGCTGACCAAGGACAATAAGGCCTTAAATAAATAGTTTATTTCTCAGTCAGCAGTGTTTTCTGGTGTACTTGGAAACTCATTCATCATTGGGCAGACCTTATTCCATGACCAAATGGGAATTTCCAAGGAATCACTATGCACACATAAGCATTTTAAACGAGTGCAAGGAATTCCTTTCACCCATTCACAAAATATTTCTTGAGCCTGAGTACCCTGGGGAAGAGAGCTACCAAATCTGAATGTGTCTCAAGATCAAGATTTCCATCTTGGTATTGTGTCCTGGTTCAAAGGACAGGTGTCTGCTAAGGAAGGCAGGAGCCTCCCTTGGAATGGAAAATCTAAACCTGTTCCCTCTGAATTATTGTAATTCTGAAATAAAGGGGCTCTCAGGCAAAGATATGGGAATAGGAATAACAGTTCTTTACTAGTATTTTAATAAAGCAAGCAAACAA
>VZTR01029542.1:0-16858 GCA_013400775.1 Chaetops frenatus | reverse complement strand
GGGGAGCAAAAGCAGCCCGGAGCAGCAGCAGCACTGCCCGAGGGAGGGGGAGGGGGAATGGAGCTTTTTCCCTCTCCCTGCCCGGCCAGCTGGGGCTGGGTCAGCCCGGGGGCCCAGTCAGCCCGAGGGACCGATGGGCCCCTTCTGTTACCTTCTCCATGGCCAGAAACAGAAGGAGAGAGGTTCTAGCTTCCCGCTCTTAAAAATGTGGATTTCACAAAGGCGATTCTAATGGTCAAGTGCCTACATGGAGTGCCTATCTTAAAGTTAGCCAGTCTGTTGGCTCCCCAGATCTGCCAGAAGTTGTGCCTGGAGGAAGTTGTAAAAGTCTTTCCCGGAGAAAAAAAAAGTAATTTTTTTTTTTTTTTCAAACCCTGACGAGGCTTACCAGAAACCTGCTATCCCCTCTCCCAATAGTTCTAAGAGCACAGTGGCTGCCTGCTGCACCCCTCATCTCTGGGAAGAGTGGAAGTCTGTGAAATGTTGGAAAAATGCATACCTTTTTTTTCCCTTTGTGCCCAAAGATCAGTAAGGCAATTTAAAGGTCAACAGTAAATATACAGTAATTTAAAAAAATATTAACTGCGCTTTCAGCGGTGACTTCAAGACTGAAAACTACTTGTCAAAGGGAGAAATTTTATTGTCTCTTAAAACATTTTTAAAAGGTAGAATAATATATAAGCCTTGCTATAAGTATTATGCAATAAATACCAAACAATAACCTTGGTCACAGAATCAAACAATCATTTAGGTTGGAAGGGACCTCACTAGACCAGCACTGCCAAGTCTAGCATTAAACCATGTCTTTGAGTGCTATGCCTACATATATTCTAAATACTATCAGCGATAGTGTTTAATTGTGTCCAAAGAAGGGCAGTGAGATTGGTGAAGGATCTAAAGCGCAAGTCTTATGAGGAGCAGCTGAGGGAACTGGAGGTATTTAGCCAGAAGAAAAGGAGGCTCAGGGGAGACTGTATAACTTTATACATCTACCTGAAAGGAGGATGTAGAAAGGTGGAGGCTGGTCTTTTCTCACAAGTAACAAGCCATAGGACAAGAGGAAGAGGCTTCAAGTTGCACTGGGGCAGAGTTGGATTGGCTATTAGGAAAAAATTATTCTCTGAAGGTGTTATCACACACTGGAACAGCCTGCCCAGTATCGTTGATAAAGAAAGGCAGAGACTGATTGGGTTGTGGTCAGAATCTAAATTTATTGTGGACTACACATGTTTATATACTACTCTAGGAAGACTAGTAATTTTTTACTACAATTACTTAGTTAATCATCACATAAACAAACTTATGCATTTTACAATATCTCTTGCTTACAGACGTTGATGTAATTTTCTCTTCTGGTAAGTCCTGATTTAATCTTCAGCTAGTCTTGATTTAATCCTCAAAGTTCTGTTTGCTCTTGCCAAGGCATCCTGATTATCAAATCTCCTATGCTATTCAAGTCCAGAGTGCTCTCTCTCTTGTGTACCTTAATAGCTCAGGAAAGTGGCTGAGTCACCATCTCTTAGAGGTCTTTTCCAGACTAAATGAATCCATGATTCTATCATTCATGGGTCCATCTCTTCACAAAGAACAGGTCTAGTGGAGTGCATTCCCCAGCTGGTTCACTCACCAGCTGTGTTGGGAAGTTACCTTACACATAGGCCAGAAATATCTTGGACTGTTTCCCCTCTGTTGTATTGTATTTCCAGCATACATCTGGTAATTTGAAGCCCCCCTGAGAACAAGGGCCAGCTATAGTGAGATTTTCACAGCTGCTTCTAGGATACTTCAGCCTCTTCATCCTACTTGGATGGTCCTTAACAGACTTTCACCATGATATCTGCCTTTTTAATGGTCACTTTTCTCTCAATCAAATGCTAAAATATTATTTCCTGAAGACTAACTACTTAATTCTAAGAGCATTAATAGATAGCTTTAAAAATAATTTTTAATAAAAGTGGGTTTTTTGCATGTCTTGGAATAATCAAATTCTGTGGGGTACTGAGGTGTTCTACTTCTGCCCCATAATTGGGCATTATTATTACTATTTGATGGTAAAACAGCACTTCCTTGTAGGTGCCACTGCTTAAAGAACGTGTTCATTTGCACAGAACATACCAGCCCATGAGAAACTAGGCAGTGGACAAATCTTAGCCTTCTACTACTGACATCTTTTAACATATAGAAAAGGATTTTTTTTAAGTAAAAATGTTGTAAAAAGTTGATCTTTTCCTCTGCCTTATTTTCTTTTTACAGGACTGTTTCAACTCAGTGGTTACCGAGATGTAGCATGCTGTACTTTTGTTTACCTTGATCTAATGCATACCAGGATAGGTTAAGTGACTGAAAACTTCAGTCCTTAGCCTGGTTGTAGAAGGTAGTATTCAAATATCAAAGGCTGTACAGTTTTGTCCTTCAAGAGCTAACTCTGGGAAGGAAGGAAAATAACATAATTCAGTTTTTGTGACAAATGTGCCTTTCCCACACTCTTAGAGGCTGCCAGCAAGAGTGATGGGTAGAATGATTCTCTCAACATATCTGCTGGGACTTGCACAGAAGCCCAAAACACATTTCACTCTATTGACCTGCCCTTAGTTTGAGCTGATGACCAGGAGGCTAAGATGCTGCAGCTCTGTTACCCACCACCTGGCCCAGTAATGTGTTAACAAAGTCCATCTCCATGTCTCTGTATGTTTAGTGACAGATTTTCTATTGACTGCTTCTCACTACCCCAAGGATAAATTTCCCACAAGGTAACTAGCTTGGGATTTTAGGGTGTGTACGGATCTGGAAACATTGCTCTTCCCTTGCCTGGTATATTTTGCACTGTTCTTGAGCAGGGCAAATATGGTGAAAAAACAAAAATAACCCTGTGATAAGTAAATCTCCACAATGCCCTGCACTGATGTGGCAGCAATGAATTTAGAGCTTTCACACTTCTGAAAAATGAAATGTTGAGTCTGGCTGTTAGACTGGTTGAAGCCTTCTTCAAACAATTGCCAATGTATAAGTACTGTATTGCGAAGCATTGATAATATCAGTGATGGTGTGATCCATTGGAATAGAAGCAGCCTACATCAACAACATTTTGAAAATAACATGCCCACCTAAATCTTGTCTCCTGCAGAAAATGGATAGTACAATAGCTCATCAGTTAGAGAAGAGTGCAAAGGAGAAAAAAGAAGAAATAAAAATAATAAAACCCGTTCCTGTGTAGAACTTTAGAAATATGGCACTAACAAAGACTTCCTGTTCCACACAGAATTAGTGCTGGCAGAGGCAGCTTGCAGGGCTGTGGGTGTACTCAGCTGTGCAGAGCTGATTATAGAAGAGGAAAGAGACTGGCAATTTATTTCATCTCACACTGAAGCACTGCTGACAACTGAAAGTGAGGACAGAAGGATTCATTTGTTCAACTTCTGTTTTAGAAAGCAGGCTTCAAATGGTACCACAGAGAAAGTTGAGGGAAATGCTGTGGTGTAACAAAGTGTCTATTTTTTAATTTGCTGACTCCAAGATTTATGTTTTCAGCTGTTGGGGATTTTTGCCTGAGGGAGAACAGATATTTGAGAATCCTGAAACACTATGTTGCTGGTGAAAAATGTCGGTGGTATTGGCTCAACTTGATGCATGTAATAATACATTACATACAAGTGCTAGTTTGGAAATGGGAAAGCACTATATATAAATCTGTATGTAAAACAAAACTAGGAACATTTAACACCCTTCTTTCCTTTATATTGTACTGTAGTCTCAGGCGTTTTATAATACCTTCCAATGCTGAGATGTTTTAAAAGGGGTATTTAATTGCAGTATTAGCATTTATCCAACAATCATAATAGCAAACAATTTCTGGCAAATTAGATGGCATGTATTTTACACTTACTGCATTTTTCATACCTAGAGTTTCAGGGATAGATGGCAGGAACCCTTAAGTAGGGGACAAGTATTCTGGCTAAGGGACACATAGGGTACAAAGACAGACTGGAGATGAAAGTCAGATCCTGATTACCTTGAAGTGGTGCGGGCGCAGGCAGCTCAGCACCGCAGCTTTCCTGTCAGTGTCTCCAGGGGAGGAAGGCGCTCCGGTCGGGCGGAGGGGTCTCACCACACTGGCCCGCCCAGCCGGTGGGAATGAGGCTACGGAGGCAGGAGGGGTTCTTTGTATCAGTTCCCAGCGGCGTTTATCAGTGGTGGAGGTCAACACCTACACAGCGGCGGACCTCAGCGCCCATCCACACACGCTGGAAGGGTACAGGGACGAAGACAAGGAGGGTGGAGGATCCTGGGTTTAAGTGTGGGTACAAATGAGGGAGGAGTCAAGTGGCAGGGACCAGTCAAGGGGAAGAGTAGGTGGGAGGACAAGTACATACACCAATGGGGAGGCAGGTTGGGGAGAACAGAGGGGTGAACCCATGGGGAAATGGAGAACCGAGAACTTACTGGAAACTAATCTTGTACGGCAAACTGGGGGATGAGCCGGCCAACGGGCCGACTGCCAATGGGGTTGCAGGGTACAGAACGTGGCCATACAAGGCAAACAGGGGGAGTGGAACCAGGGTAACTGACAACTGGTCCTTGGACTTCCATGGGGGAAACCAAAGCCTTGGGGGCTCCCTTCCAGGGCATCCACAATTACCCCTCGTTTTTATGCCTGTGGCAGGCAGAACAAGACAGAGTAGCCTTAAACCACTGGTGGAAAAAGTCACATTTCAAAGGATAAGGACAGCAAAACATGGAAAAAAAGAGCCAGGGAGCTCCCCACACATATGCACTGGAAGTCTTGAAAACAATGCAGACTCACATCTGTCAAGGCTGACTATAACATAATTGATTCTGCCCTTGGGCAGGAAGAAAAAGAAATGATATCTCGAGGCTCCCAAAGTCCCCTGTGTATGTTGTTTTTTTCCAACGACTCCATCTTTATTTCTAAATTGTGGTTAACCGTGTTATTTCCCCTCAGTGTTAAAACAGAGTCTACAAGTAAAAACAGCCTTAATATGTGAGAGTCAGAAGAAAGGTCTCCTGAAATGGTGGTTACAATGAAATCTGGTCCAAATTTAACCATGTATTTTCAATACATCCTAAACAATGTGTATTTGCAGTGATGATAATAACTTTTGGAACACCCTCTTGAATAGCAAAAGATACAATCAATGAGTCACAAAGTGTCCAGAAACAGAAAGGTTAGGGCTTTCAAGGATGACACTTCTCTGTGTTGTGACCTATAGAAATACAAAATATGTTGCTAGTATTCATAATGTCAGATTGCCAAGTAAGCAGCCATTACTCATTCAGTATTTTAACATACAAAAATCAGTAAAATTTAGTCATCCAAATATTCTCTTTTTGCTTTGTGAACAACTGTTCAGTACACATTGGTGTAGCAGGAAAAACATGGATGTCTGAGTAGGCAACTGGTCACTCACGAGTGAAAACCAGTTCTGCTTTGCAGAGCAAGGAACACCAGACAAAACAGCAGCTTGGCTTCAGCAGGTGATTAACTATACAAAACAAGCTGCTTATGTGAATTGTAATGGTTCCCCATTTGCTGTTGTCATGCTGTGTCCTTCCATACCTGAGTATCTGATCCTATTGCAGCTCTCCTCTGAGAGCAATGCCCAAGAAAAACTAAAAAGCAAGACACAGTTCCCTTTGCCTTTTCTCTACCTTCTTAGTAGAGAGGGCTGGACTCAGCAATGACAAAATGTGGAGGAGAGGAGAATCACACACTTGTTAACAAAGCAGTGGTTTTGGGAGCACATATGGTCCTGCCCCTCCCAGCCAACACTAGGGCTTCATGGCAGCATTCAGTAAAACTATGCCTAATACATCATGATTCATCACCCAGGTCACTCAAGTATCACACCAGAGTATCACCTTTTACTTCAGTTATTTTTATTTAAATTCTTCATGCAAACTGAGCATCCTTTGCTAGTCCTGAGATGTGGATCAGAAACACTGGGACAGAAGGTTACCTGGTACAATGCTGAGTAGCTGGGCTCTGTGTGAGGGAGACATGATCTTTTTATATCAGCTGAGCATCTGGTCCATACACTGTGTTTTGCCTGTTGGTCCGTCACTACTGTGCTCCTAAGTAAGCAATAACTCCCTCAATATCTTCATATCCATAGATTGAGGAATTTATATCATGCATTCTTCTGGCTTCTAGGTCAATAACTTTCTTTCTAAATCAACATTTGAGAAAATGACTTGAAGAAGAGAAGTTTCAGCATGTGAAGAACAAGAATACAGATGATGAATCTGGATGGCAACAAGTACTAACTGCAGACAGCACCCATTTAATAGATATATTTTCTTCATAAATAGTCTGTTTCATTCACATTTTGACCATAGAAGTTAACTGTTTTGCTACTGTTTGCCTGGTTAACACCATATTATAAAGTATATATTACTTTGGAAAAATGACTAGACAGTGAAGTGTCATTTCCAACTAAAAGCATATCCAGTTTCAATGAATGCTGTTTCATGAAGAAATGTGTTCATAATAGTTTATTTAAGAGTATGTATAACAATTTTATCAAGCAACAGTGTTTGGGTAGTAGCTGCTTTTGGAGAACTACCCAGAATGCTAACAAAATTATTTTTCCAACATAATTTTAGAGGGTTATTTTTATAAATTCGAAACCAAACCATATTTCATATACTTACTAACTGCCTTAATTCAATAGATATAAAGAAAAAATTTTCTCATGTGAAAACCATCATGTTCAGCTCAAACTATAAGGTAGGTAGTATCAATATAAGTCACATCAGACAAGTATTTATGTTTCAAAATAATAGTATTATCACTGACATGGTGTGATGCTCTTTGTGACTGGGGATGGTGTCCTTCATCAGGAAAACATAAAACTAAATTTTCAGAAAGCCATTTATCTTTTATAGGTAATGCTTGCTTGACTATGCTGGAAATTCCTGTTTTGAGGGTGAGCAAATGAACACAGGAGCCCTGCCAGCCCTTTACCTGCAGTGAGCCTGGGAAAAGTTTGTGAGTCTTTAATCTCTACCTGCAGCAACTAATATCTTACATTATGTGAAGGCACGACAGGGAAGACGTAAGGAGTTGGTGTTCTTGCACTCAGTCCCATTTTTCAATTCTTGCTATCGCATTTGGAAGTTGTTGACCTATACACTATAGCAGAGACCAGTAGACATTAAAACTCAGTATTCATAACAATTCATGGCATATGAAATGAATAATCATGCTTGCTTTTATCTGTGAACTATGTATTGTGGATAAACTATGGAAAAAAATCCTACAGTGACAGTTGATTTCAACACCATTAAGTCAATGTTATCAAAGAAAGAAGAAAACAATTAAGATGCGTGAGTTGTGGAAAAGGGTTATTTGAAATGTGACGTCCCAGAATCTACTTGTTTGGAAGGGAGCAGACACCTGTTCTGCCTTTGAAAAATTTTGAATGTGTAGGTAAGGGAAGGGAATTCAAAATACATAACACAGTGGTGCCAAATAGTAAAAGAGCAGGTCCATTACCACTGAATCTTTTCAAAATCTCAACATGCTAAGTTTGCTTCTGAAAGAGGACAGACTGGTAAGTCTGAATGAACTTTGTTGGAGATTGATTTAGAAAGCAAACAGTGGTTAGAAAATATATTAGCCTCTTAAAAAACGTAGGAAGCCAAAAGGGAGAAATTAGTTTCTTTTTTTACTTTTTTCTTTGCAGTGTTGACCTTGGAAGAAAAAGGTACATTGAACAAGTCATAGAAGGCTATTCAGATCTAAGGACTATTTCTCACTATAAAAGACTAAATGTGTTGATACTTTCACCAGCCTTAACTCCAGACTGAACTAAAATGTATGATTTTTAACCTAATATGGTGCCTACTCCTTCAACATCTATAACCCTTTGCATTATACATCGGCATAATGATTATACATCAGCAACTTAGAAGCATGAGAGAAGGTAATTTGTTAGTACCTTTTGCCTACCTGTTTAAGAAATGAATTTCACATCTTCTGAAGAACTGTTCTGTAAAAAGCTGTTGTTCAGCTTACATCCTGAGGCCTTAAAAAGCTTGAATTGCAAATATAGTGATGCCTGGACCTTTAATAAACAGTGCCAAAGTAAAATAAAATACAGTCATCTAAAATTTTGCAGTTCAGTGTGTTTTCATAAAATAATTGGGAAGTAATAATTTGAATGGGTTATAGAAAAAGTATCAGGTCGGATTTAAGCTGATGGTGGTTTGGATGCTTCAGAAAATATTTGAATACTGTGGAACAAGTTTTGACCTTTCCAAATGTGTTTGAACCCAATTACAAGAATGAGCATTGTTTTCCTGAAAAACAAAGCAGACATGGGTATTATTTTCATATGTTGACATTTTTGCTCTTGTTTTGAACTCTAGAAAATGCCATCAGGCAAAGTGGGGACTCTGTCTGTGCCCAGAAGGTATGAGGCTAGTTAAAAATGAAATTGTTTTACTTACAGATTAGAGACTGGGAAAAAAATGAAGTATTGGTCAGCTGTGTGGCACAGAAAGGTCTGGGATAACTTTTGTAGGGAATTAACCATAAAATTTTTCAATAAAGAGGGGGAAAAGTCACTGTGAAATTATTTAGGCTATTGTCCTCTCACATGTTAAGTAGTCTTTCAAGAAGACTATCTCTGGCAGTTATTCCAGTGCAAAAGCCAGGCATCTTCCAGGGTTTAGCTCTTGATCGCTCCCACAGAGAAGCCCATATGAGAGAATGAGGAATAGTCTAATGGGTAGAATGTAAGATAAGGATGCAGTTTTGTGGGAAACTTTGGCCCAATTCCCAGTCCTATTATAGACTTCAGCTTTAAAGCAATAATTTAATAATTTTATGCCTCAGTTTTCTGTCTATTTTAGTAGCTACCTACATGTCAGAACCATCAAAGGGTGAGTTCTGTTATCTGCTGGAAAGCGCTGAAGTGCCTGTATAACTATGCCCATAATATAGGAGAAAAATGGGAAGATTTAGAGATCAGTACTCAGAGGATGAGCAAATTGAAGTTTTTCTGTTAGGACTAACGGGCAGACTAACTAACAATGACATGTTGTGAGTTTTTCTACAGGCTACCTGATCAGGAGGAGGAACTAGAAGTGGCCTGTTAAAGACAGCTATAACAGCCTCAGTCACTGGTCCTAATTCTCATGGGGGCTTTAACCATCCTGACTTCAGCTGAAGGAACAGTACAACAAAGAACAAATAGCCCAGGAGGTTCCTGGGAATCATTGACTATAGCTTTCTAAAACAGATAATGCAGGAGCCATTGAGGAAAAATGTGCTGCTGAACTTTACCCTAACAAGAAGGGAAGATCTTGTTATAGACGTGAAGGCTGGGGACAGCCATAGCTCTAGTGAGCATGAGATGTGGAGTTCTCTATATTTTGTGGAGGAAATAGGGCAGCAAATGAGATTGCAGCTGTGGACAATGGGAGGAGCTAATTCTTGAAGGAATACTAGAGCAACAGACCCTAGAGGGAAGAAAGTTTCAAGAGAGCTGGTTAATATTCAAGGGTCACTTCCTCCAGGCTTAAGAGGGCTGTATCCCCATGGACAACAAGCTGAGCAAAAGGGACTGGAGACCTGCATGGATTAACAAGGAACTCCTGTTAAAACTCAGACATAAGCAGGAAATACACAAGGTGGAAGCAGGGATAAATATTGGGATGTTGTTGCAGTATGCTGAAATGCAGTGAGGGAGACAAAGGCCTATCTGGAACTCAATCTGGCCAAGGATGGCAAAGATACCAAGCAGGCCTTCTTCCCATGTATCAATAACAAAATGAATATTAGAGAAAATAAGAGCCTACTACTAAATGTAAAAAGGACCCTTGAAAAAGGCTGCAGAGAAGGCAGACATACCGAATGCCTACTTGATGACATTTGCTTTTTGCCTTTTATCCTTTTATATGTTCCCTGTATTCTACACACATATATTTGTAGCTCTGTAGCCTATGATACTAGTGGCTGTTTTCCCCAGTACTTTTCCATGGCCTTTCCCTAGGCNCTGGGTGGGAGTTGCATCACCGCTTGTTCTTCTAATTGGTGCTTTTTATCAATTTTGCTTATTTCCTAAAACCTAGAAATATGTACTCATTCCTGTGGGTGTGGGCTTTTGTGGACATCTTTCCATAACTGCCTCTGAAGACCTTCAATTAAAAATTCCCTTTACTCCTTAATCCTTACCTCCTTACTAAAATTATCTCAGTGTTCATTCCCAGGTTGGAAAAAGGCAACATACATTGAATTGATCTTCACTGACATGGCCAGCTCTCAGGAATGCCTGGCCCAAAGGGTAGGCAGATGGTGTGGAGGAAAGAACACTTTACTTGGATTGATGTGGATTGGTTTAAGCTCTTTAGTCAAATTTGACATCCACAAGTCCATGGGCCCCTATGGGTTAATACTCAGGAGTGCTGAGGGAGTTGGAAGACACCATAGGAATGCCACTGACAATCATCTCTGAAAGGTGACAGTCAGGAGAAGTGGCTGAGGACTGGAAAAAAGCAAACGTCACCTCAGTTGTCAAACACAGCAGGAAGGAGAACCCAGGAAACTATCAGCCAGTCAGCCTTCCCTCAGTCCCTGAAAAGGCAGTAGAATGACACTCTGGAGGCCCTCTCTAAGCACATGAAAGATGAAAAGGTGCGAGAATCAACATGAGTGCTTGACCAACTCTATTGTCTTCTATGAGTGAACAACTGCCTGGATAGCTGAGTGAAGTGCCATGGGTATTGTCTACATGGATTTCAGCAAGGCTTCAGCACTGTCTCCTAGGATATCCTCGTAAGCAAGCTCAGGAAGCACAGACTGGACGTGCTGATGGACAGTGAGAGGTACTGAGAACTGGCTGAGTGGTGGGTCTCAGAGGGTTGTCATCAGTCGCATAAGGCCTAGATAAAGGCCTATATTTACTGCTGTCCCCCAAGGGCTGATACTGGGCCCAGTTTAGCTTATCCATGAATGACTTGGATGAAGGGGCAGAGGCCTGCTCAGCAATTTCACTGACAACACAAAGCTGGAAGGAGTGGCCAATGCCCCAGAGGGCTGTGCAGCCCTTCAGAAGGACCTTGACAGCCTGGAGAGATGGGCAGAGAGAGGAACCTTCTGAAATTCTGCAAAGGCAGATGCAGGGTCCTGCAGTTGGGGAAGAATAATCCTGTGCAGCAGGACAGGCTGGGGTGATCTGCTGGAAAGTAGCTCTGCCTAGATGGACCTGGGGTTCCTGGTAGACAACAAGCTGTCCATGAGCCAGCAGCGTGTCCTTGCAGCCAAGCAGGCCAATGGTTGATCCTGGGCTGCATTATGAAGAGCATNATTGCCAGCAGGTTGGAGGAGGTGATCCTGCTTCTCTATGCAGTCCTCCTCTGGAGTGCAGTATCTAGTTCTGGGCTCAGCATGAGAGAGACATGGAGCTCCTGGAGTGGGTCCCGTGGAGGGCTACAAAGTGAGACTGGAGCCCTTCTCTTATGAGGAAAGGCTGAGGGAGTTGAGCCTGTTTTGCCTGGAGTGGAGAAGAACTTATCAAAATATCTGAAGGCAGAGTGGCAGCAGGGTAGGGCCAGGCTTTCTGTGGTGATGCCAAGCAACACGAAAGACAATAGGCAGTNGCGTGTCCTTGCAGCCAAGCAGGCCAATGGTTGATCCTGGGCTGCATTATGAAGAGCATTGCCAGCAGGTTGGAGGAGGTGATCCTGCTTCTCTATGCAGTCCTCCTCTGGAGTGCAGTATCTAGTTCTGGGCTCAGCATGAGAGAGACATGGAGCTCCTGGAGTGGGTCCCGTGGAGGGCTACAAAGTGAGACTGGAGCCCTTCTCTTATGAGGAAAGGCTGAGGGAGTTGAGCCTGTTTTGCCTGGAGTGGAGAAGAACTTATCAAAATATCTGAAGGCAGAGTGGCAGCAGGGTAGGGCCAGGCTTTCTGTGGTGATGCCAAGCAACACGAAAGACAATAGGCAGTAACAGGAACACAGGAAGTTCCACCTGAACATGAGGAAGAATTACTTTATTGGATGACTGAGCACTGGAACAAATTGTCCAGAGGGGCTGTGAAGCTTCCTTCTCTGGAGTTCCTCAAAAGCTCTCTGGACACATTTATGAGTAATGTACCCTAGGGGACTTGCTTAAGCAAAGTTGGACTAGGTGACCTTGTGGTGGCTTTCAACCCTATCCATTCTGTGAGTCTGTGATTGAGCTGATCTAATTTCCTTGAGCCAGAATAATCAGAATAATTCTAGATGGGAAGATGGAGAAAAGGAACCCATAGAACAAATCCTTCTTAGTATTAGTTATACATGTAATACAGCTCTGAAATGTTATTGCAGCATCAAAGCAATTCCAAAACATTTAGCAGTACTTGAAAATGAGTGCCAAAACCACAATTATTTTCTATACATTTGCCTCCATCTCATCCAAGATTGCTCTTTTATAACCATAATAAAACCAGAAAAAAAAATAAATTAGACTGAGAAGCTGCATAAGCCTTTATATATTACCTTTCTTTTACTGGCATCTTAGGAATCTTTTTCTGTGTGGGCTGATGTAGGTGCCTGCTTATGTCTATCCATTTTATAGTGCTTTGTCCTCATACAAATAATCACAAAAGCACATCAAATAATAACAGCAGGGGAATTACTATACTGCCAAATGTTACCATCAAGCAACTAGAATGTAGTCATCATTATAATAATTTTGAGATGTTGAATGTAGATTAACCAACAAGCTCAGCTCCTCTGAAATCACTGAAGCTTTTCTCCTAAGTGAAGTAGCTTTCAGCTATAACTAAGGATCAGTAAATTGTACCAAAAAAAAAAAAAAAATTGTTGGTGTTGAATGCACTTATGCATAACTGTACATATATGTTTAGTTCCACAACCATGAAACAGGTATTTTTTACAGACTTAAATATTTTCGTGGTTTCTTTTTTTTTAATTTAAAGTTTTCCATATGATTAAAGGTGAAAATGTGAAATGTACCAAGTCTGCTTTACTCCTTTTCCTTTATTTTCACTGCTCCTACAAATACGGTTCTATGGAGAAATGTTAAATTTAGTAGAGGATGTTAAGAATTCCAGGTGATATCTGGAGCTAAATGAATTAGCCTAGCAAATTATTGTCCAGTTTTATGCCATGTTGCAACCATTTGTATAATGCAATTTTATTATTCTACCTCACAGACCTGCAGTGAGATTGAAAATGTAATTGTGACTCCCTTTAAAGAAGGAAAATTATCCAAATGTGCCAAGTGTTATGTGAATGCTGTTTGTTAAATTAGTGTATTGACTTTAACCTCTGATTTCTAAAGCTATTTGCAGAGACAGCTGCACTTGTCAATCTCTTCCTGAAGACTCATTTCATTTTCTTAATTTCCACTGTAAGAAAATGTCATTTGTGACTCTCTGCTTTCAGCAAACTTCTTTTTCTTTTTTCCCCCCCTTTGTCTTCACTTGGTTGCATCTGTTAGCTATTTTTTTTTCTTAAGCTCTGTCTCCAAACAACCCAGATTTCTTTCTCTAAAATTGCTCACACTCCAGGAAATATTTTGCATCTCACGCTGTTCCAGTAATCCAATCTTTCTTTGAGCTTTGACAACAGTGTTACAGGCTTACTTCTGACTGATTTCCGCAAGTTCTCCACAATTCTTATTCCACACATGGGAAGAATGTGTTGGGAAGGGACATGTCATACAACATACCAGCTACACCTTAAGAATATCTGAGATAACATTTTTCTAAGGTACTTTGAAAATGCAGACAGTTCAAATGCAGTAAGTCTCAAAGAGTGTTATCTGTTCTCTGTGCTAAATAGTTTAGTTCTTGCACATTATTCAGTCTGCAGATATGGGTACAATTCCCTCTGTGTTTTTCATACATACTTCTGTCATGCCCTCCAAATTCTCTATTTAATGCTTAAAACACTAATGGGAAGAAATAGATTGCAAAGACATGAGCCTATAATGTCTACAATTCACCATAATGCATATGGCATATCTTTTTCCACCTTTTAGAAGGTGTTTCAGTGACCCATACATTTTACAGAATATACCACAGAGTGCTTACTGTGAAATATTAGTATAAGGTTTTCAGCAGCCATTGTAGAAATAGATGAATGGAGAGAAGCCTAAATGAGTGGCACAAGTGTACTGTTATCTCATTCTTAATTTTTATTCTATCAACAGAACTGACTGTTCATAAAAGGTGTTGTAGTTACAAATATATTTCTACTAGTCTAGTGGAATTGAGCTCCTTCAGAAAATGTAAGTAATTTATTTACTGGAGTAATGAAGGTATATAACTTGGACATTCCCTGGTGATGGTTCTGAATTCTGAATTAAAAAAACGTAGGAAAGGTGTTGAGAGGTAAATAATTTTCTTCTGCATACACATTGTTTTACTACTGTACTTGTAGGATGTTCTCATGTACAACTAAAAGAGGAGAATGGGAAAAACAAAAATGAGCCCTTTGATTTTGCAGGTCTGCAAATCCTTACCCAAATGGGTGACCAAGAAACCTGACTTACAGCTAAGTTTTCAAAATTATATTATGTTGCCATGAGAGGTACTCATTATTTTGATTTCCCTTCTTTTCACTGAGCACAGAGAAAATTTGCACCAGTCACCTTCAGACATCTAACGTTACGTACCCAAGATCCTAATTGCTCTTAGATAGTATCTTATTTAGGAAAAAGATAATTTGTAGGTGCATTCAGATGGTGATTCAGAGCTGCACAGTGCTGACTAGAACTTTGGAGGTGACCAGCCCTTTGCAGTTGTATTACAGGTAACCCAGAGTGAATGAAGTTCCTGGCTTTGGTGTCTTAGACAGGTATTTAAGGTTGGATCATGTGAATCACCTCTGTGCCTGCTCCTGCCTTCCCTGAAAGCATTAGGAATTCTTTTGTTCATTTGAATAGAAGTAAATAGAGGTTGAGATCTTCCTCCTTTACCCAGCCCATAGGCAGAGTTTAAGATAAACCTTAAATTTCATTACCTATTTTTTCCTGCAATTCAAATTAGGATTTTTTAAACTTCAGCACATTCAGCTATTGCTACTGAAATGACAGTTTCTTTTTTGAAAACTCATTAGTAATGTTTTGAAACACTCTGTTTACAAAAGATTTCCTCTTATCCATTAGGACAAATGAATGACTTATCCAATTTCGGAATATTTGTAAAGTGAGCTTTACAGATCCCATTAAATGTTAAAAGCTGTTTTCAAGAAAATTGTGCCTGTCTTCAAGTACTTCACTCACAGTGTGCATTCCTCACATCTTCAGATTTGTGACATAGGCCAGTGAAATAATAAAAAAAGGGATTATTCTAATTTGAAATAGGTCAATCTAAAGGTGAAATCCTGAGACTAGTTATTTTAATTCTCTGGTGTTCCCAACAAAGTTCAGGAAGGTTGAGAATATAATATGGGACAAAATGCACTGACGTACAGAAAAGATTAAGTGAGTGAACTGTACAGTCATGACACCTGTATATAATGGAAATGTTTTCTGGGCAAAATGAAAATGGCTGTTAGATGGACATTTACAGATTGACTGCAGATATATACAGCAGTGTAATTTTTGTTCACTCTCACTTTTCTACTGCTTGCTTAAAAGACTAGACATTTTCCCTTGAGATTCACTCTTCTGGCTAATGTGCTGTAATTGCAATGGAGTCTGTAGTACAGCAGCAACGAGCACTATTCTGTAATAAATTTAGGTCACTGCAGAGTTCATCATGTAGTCCATGGCAACAGAAAATAAAGCTATGGTAGTTCACCTCTAGCTTTTAACTGCAGTGTCACTGATTTTACTGTCTAATTACACTATTAGAACTAAATATAGGCAAGTTGTCCAAGTCTCAAGGTCTCTTCCTTCCTTCTGTATATGTAATATTTCAGTAAGAGAAAACATAATGTAGCAGCATTATAACAGAAATGTGAACCAGAAGAATTCTTAGGCAAGAAACAATCACATTTTACCTTAGAGCATTCCTTTCCTATTTCCATATAATCCCTCAGATCACTATTTTTGAAATCCTTTCATTTTTACAAACCCCTACAAATATTTTTTTAAATTCTCTACCAAAAAGCAGAAAAGTTTGTACAAGTGTTTCAGAACTGTTGATTGTAATTGCTAAGTTTGCAATTTAGAATGTGTTTGGGGAGCAAGAACTTTACGACAAGATTTTTTCCCTCTGCTTATTTACTTGGCCTTCTGCTCAAGAATATTTTATTCATTAAGCTTGTTGGCAAAGCGGCCATTCAGATTAAATTCTAGATTCAGGCCAAGTTTTTTCACTTCAAGGTTTTTTAAGTTTGATTGTTTCCCATCTGATATACATAAACACCACTACCACTAAATGCCTATTTCCTGCCTTAGTAGTATAAGTAGGACTGCAATACTTTATCAAGGCTTATATAAAGTGTGCATAACAAAGTTTTCTTCATTTGGTTATGTATTTTATCTCTTTTTTTTTTCAATGATGATGTGGATGATTACCATATCTCTCATTAAAGGATTGAGGTGAAAGTTCAAAGCATTGGAGCATAAACATAAAGCGCTGGGATCTGAAAAAAGTCTGGAGGCGGGATNGGATCTGAAAAAAGTCTGGAGGTGGGTTTAGGATTTAAATTTTACATATATTATACTTAAAACTGTGAACAATGAACTGCAGTGGATTACAGAATTTGGACAGGCTTTCTGTTAGCTTTGAAGATCTAAGCCTTAAGAATCCCAAATATTTTTAAATAATTTAATAGTAGTGGTATGCAGTGTCATACAAGCCTGGCCTGTTGCAATTGTGAATGTCAAGAACAATGGCATTCATCTTATAAGCATATGGAAAGTAGAAAGC
>VZTR01029541.1:5280-15731 GCA_013400775.1 Chaetops frenatus | reverse complement strand
AGCTTTCTTGACACTCTCATGAACAACCTATTCTATACAGTTCTGCTTGAGCAAGGGTTTGGTCTAGGTGACCTCCAAAGGTCTCTTCCAACATCAATCATCCTGTGATTGTGTCATAATTTTTTATGTTAAAATTACTGCCTTGGTAGACAAAGAGAGGGGAGCACATATTTCCTACTTAGACTTCAGTACTTTTATGTCTCCCATAAAAGGCTCACAAAGAAATTAAGTATCAGCTGAGGGAGCAAACAAGAGAGGTAGATAGAAAACTGGCTGAACAATTGTGTCCAAAGGTTGGTGATCAGTGGCATGAAGTCCTGATGGAGCCCAGTAACTTCTAGAGTAGCAGTGGGTCAGTAGTGCTTCCAGTTCTGTTTCACATCTTCATTAAAGGTCTGGTACTCTCATCAAGTGTACCAATGACACAAAACTCTGAGGAGTATGAGTGCCAGACAGCCACGAACTCTAGCATCCAGAAGGACCTCATCAGACTGGACAAATGGACTGACAGAAAACTCTTTTAAGCTTAACAAAGTGCAAAGTCCTGCTGGTAGGGAAGAGGAACCCCCTGCAGTGTATGGTGGCAGACAATTGCAGACAGCAAGTTGAGTAAGAGTCAACTTGCCCATGCAGCAAAGGAAGTGCTAGGCTAGGCTGCATAATTCTTGCCAACAGGTCAATAGAGACAATCTTTCTCCTCTCCTCAGCTCTGGTGAGGCCACTGCTGGGGTACTGTGTTCAATTTAGAGCTCAGTACAAGAGAGTCATGGAGCTTCTACAGAGTCCAACAAAGGGCCATGAAGATGATGAAGAAACAAGAAAAAACAGGGACTGTCTAGCCTGGAGAACATTCAGGGAGGGATCTCTGAAGGGACGGTGTAAAGACAGAGACAGGCTCTTTCCAGTGGCACACAGTGACAGGATTCAGGGAGAAGGACACAAACTGAAATACAGCTTATGCTTCCTTAACACAATGAGATATTTTTTTACTGAGAGGTTGACTGAGCACAGCAACAGGTTGTCTAGAGAATTTGTGGACAGTTCACCCATGGAGACCTTCACAAACCATCTGGGCAAGGTGTTGAGGATGACAGCCCCCTCATGTGAGAGCCTTTGGCCCTCCTGTGGCGAACCGAGGACGGAACTGCAGTTTGAAGGACATGGCACAAGCCTGCCCTTCATTGCATGCCCCCCAGCATCCCCCAGAAGGGTACCTCTAAGACAGCCCTCTTAGGTTAGGGTGAGAACCCAGTGTGCTTTGTGTTTGGAAAGCAAATACTTTGTACCCTATTTGTTCCATTATCTGTCAATCCCTTGGCCCCTCAGATTATTGGCCTTTGTTACTCATTGTCCCACCCTCTGCTTTTCCTATAGAACTTGGTCCCTTTCTGGTGTTTGGGGGATTCCTCAATCACTGGACCCCTTCACAGAAGAATAAAGAAGCTCTCTGGGAACCTCAAAGGGAGACCCCGTCTCTTCTTTCTGCATTGCCCAAAGAGCTGAAATCACAGCCAGGTGAGGCAAAGGACCCAGCAGCTCCCGAAGTGAGAGTGCCTCTCACAGGCTGCCTCTCCAGGGACCTTGCTGCAGCACTCCTTCCTGCCTAGGAGCCCACCGCAGCAGCAAGGTATTAGGAAAGCTCTGCAGAGCAATGAGGTCACCCCTGAGCCTACTTCTCTGCAAACCAGACAAACCCAGAGCCCTCAGCTGCTCCTCACAGGATGTGCCTTCCAGCCCTTCCACCAGCTCTGCTGTCCTCCTCTGGACCATTCAAGGACCTTCCCTTCCTTCCCAAACTGTGGGGCCCAGCAGAGCACACAGGACTCAGGGTGAGGCTGCACCACGGCTGAATCCAGCAGGATGATCCCAATCACAGCTGGTGATGCTGTGTCCGATGCACCCCGGGATGGGGTTTGCCCTCCTGGCTGCCCGGGCACACCCTGCTGACTCACACTGAGCTGCTGCCGACCAGCACCCCCAGATCCCTTTCTGCAGGGCTGCTCTACACACAGCCCTCTCCCAGCTTACCCTTGTGCCTGGTGTTACTGCATCCCAGGGGCAGAATCTGTATTTGTTCCTGGTAAATTTCATGCCACTGATGATTTCCCAAGGTTCCAATCTATCCAGATCCCTCTGCAAGGCTCTTATCCCTCAAGAGAGACAACTGTATGTCTCAGTTTGGTATCATCAGCAAACTTGATAATGTGTATTCTATTTCTTCATCCAGATCGTTTATGAAATTATTGAACAGAACTGGGCCAGGAATTTAACACTAGTGACTTCTCACCAGCCAGTTTTAGCCCCATGCACTACAACCCTTGAAGCCCTGCCATTCACCCAATTCTTCACACAGTACACTGTCTACCTGCTCATCTCACAACTGTATAACTTGTCCAGAAGGTAACTGTGAGGGACAGTATCAAAAGCCTTTCTAAACTCCAGAAAAAACTACATCATCACCTCTCCTTCATCGACTGTGTAGGTAACCTTATCATAGAGGGGTAGCGAGTTAATGAAAGAGGACTTTGCTGAACCCATGCTGACTGTGTCTGATCATCACATTAATCTCTAAATGTGTTTCAATAGCACCCAATATGACCTTCCCCATAAAATTTCCACATACTGAGGTTAAACGAACAGGTCTGTAGTTTTCTGGGACTTTCTTCACTCCCTTATAAATTGCAGTTATATGAGCTAGCTTCCAGTCAATGGGGACCTCCCCAGAATCCCAGTATCTTTGAGAGATGTTCCTGTTTTAACATCTACACAGTCCTTCAGCACTCTCAGGTGAATCCTACCAGACCCCATAGACCTATGAACATTCAACTGATCTAACTTATTCCTTCCAATTTCAATGTTCATTGATGGAATGTCACTGCTCAAAAAGTCCTCTGACTCAGAGGAATGAGAAGTCCAAGGTCTACTTTTAACATTAAAGACTGAAGGGAAAAAAGCATTTAATGCCTTCATTTTTCCTTCATCCTCACTTGCTACATGACCACCTTCAACAAACATTGGTTCAGTATTTTCCTTAATTATCTGTTGATATTAACCTACTTGAAGCCTTTCTTGTTGTCTGAAACAGCGCTGGCCAGTTTCAACTCTTGTTGAATTTTGCTCTTTCATGTTTGCTCCCTGCATGCAGGAAGCACAACTCTGTCCTTCTCTCCTTCATGAGGAGTTTCCTGTTCAGCCAACCTGACCTTCTGCCCCGTCTGCATAGTGGGATTGCTTGCTCCTGTGCTTTTAAGAGGTGGATCTTAAAGATTGAACTGTACTCATGGACCCCATGGCCCTCTGTCATGTTCCAATGTGGGGAACCCCGAGGAGTTCTTTTAAAGATGGATAGTCCAGAACAGAATTAAGCCACACGAGGGAAATGTTGTATCTGAGAACCGTTTATTTGTAACGAAAACGAGTAGAAAAAAGGAGTTGCCCAGACAAAGGAGGGCTAGAAGAAACAGAAAAGATGGAAAGAAAACGTAAAAGGACTGGGGGAGAGGGGAGATAGAAGAGAAGACAGAGGAAAGAGGGCATTACCAGCAGCAAGTCGGGGAAGCGCTGTCAGTGTCCAGGCCGCGGGGTGTGCGCGCTGCCTGCCCGTGCTCGGGCTGGCTCTGACCAGGCCTACGCGGCTCTCAGAGAGGGACAGCTGCACAGGCACAGCTCCCACAGCCACAGCACTGGACACACTTTGAGTTGGTGCTCGGATGGGAGGTCCAGGAGCCTGGACAGAGTCCCAGCGAGGGTCGTGGAGGCTGGCTGGATCAGGCTGGCAGGACAGAGTGGACCGACACGGCAGGGTCAAACGCGGGCAGCCCAGGCAAGGACGCGGGGGTGAAGTGACAAGGCAGCGGTCAGGGACACAGGGAAGCAGGAGAGGTGCGAGGGCCAGCAAGAGTCAGAGAGGGCAGGAGAGCCAGAAGGCAGGCTGGGGCCAGGGAAGAGGAGGGAGCGAGCCAGCCAAGGGACACCAGAGAGCCCTGGTGAGCAGCAGTGCTGAGTCGTGCCGCAGTCAGTTTTCATATCCCCCCAGCCNCACAGCACTGGACACACTTTGAGTTGGTGCTCGGATGGGAGGTGCAGGAGCCTGGACAGAGTCACAGCGAGGGTCGTGGAGGCTGGCTGGATCAGGCTGGCAGGACAGAGTGGACCGACACGGCAGGGTCAAATGCGGGCAGCCCAGGCAAGGACGCGGGGGTGAAGTGACAAGGCGGCGGTCAGGGACACAGGGAAGCAGGAGAGGTGCGAGGGCCAGCAAGAGTCAGAGAGGGCAGGAGAGCCAGAAGGCAGGCTGGGGCCAGGGAAGAGGAGGGAGCGAGCCAGCCAAGGGACACCAGAGAGCCCTGGTGAGCAGCAGTGCTGAGTCGTGCCGCAGTCAGTTTTCATATCCCCCCAGCCCCTCCCAAAGTCTGCCTGCGGACAGGAGATCTTCGTTCCGGTCCGAACTTTCTTTGCGCTCATTAGTGGAGACCTCTTCGCTACCTGACTGGAGAAGCCCCTCTGCAGTGTCTCCTACTGACTGCCCCATGGTGAGATGGGCAGGCGAAATCTCCCCAGAGACAAGGCTTTCCTCCATCTTGCCTCCTGGACATGGCACACGTACCCACCCTCCCTGCTAGTGTCTCTGGCAACCCTGACAGCTAGGGTTGAGGCAAACTAAAATGGCTGCATCAAAACTAAATTGGTTCCTCACGCCCTCAAAAGCAGATTCTGGGGACACTGCTAACTAGCTCTCTGAGTAACTTAAAGTTTGCTGTCTTAAAATCCTGGCTAGCATCTCTACTGAACCTTTTTATCATTACACCAAAAATTCTAAAATCAATCTTGCAAGCACTGTGGCCAAGAAAGCCGCTTAACCTTACATGTGCCAGGAGTGCTTTTCTATTCACAAATAACGAGTCTGGGAGAGCTTCTTTCCTAGCTGGCTCATTGAGTAGTTGTGACAAGAAATTACCTTCAATATACCTCAGAAATTTCCCAGACTTGTTTGTCACAGCACTATGTTAGGCTGTTGATGTCTGAGATGTTAAGAAACCTTAAAAAGTGCGGCTCTCAAAAGCAGCATTTGCTGCTCCTCAGTTTCAGTGACAGGTTTTGGTACATGTGGAGTCATACAGTACTTGAAAAGAATCCTCAGCAAATGCAAATTATTCCATCTTCAGTCACACCAATGAAGCTTTGCTTATTTAGAACAGGCATGGAGCCGGTCCACTTTGTAAAATAAATAAATAAATAATACAAACTAAATAACAAACTGAAAGTCTTTACAAGGAAATTCCCAGCTCAAAGCAGATTTTTTTTCATGGGAGTTATAAACCCTTGAAAGTAGCAGGTTTATAATGGAGATGCTGACACAACTTTAACTATAGCATTGCAAATGGCGATGCTATAATTAAGCTTCGATCTTCTTTGGAAAAAAGGAAGAGGGAGGTTATTGTTCAATGGACTGCTCTGTCATTTGCTGCAGCAATTCTTAATTGTGTCTCATTACTGCAAGATGATCATTACTCTACTTGTCTATCTGATTTAGAGACCACTAAAAGTGTCTTGTAACAAGCAGCCATCTCCTATGCAACAGTCCTTTGGCTCTCACCCTCATTACTCAGAATCTGTCCAATTATTTGTCATTAAAGTAATAAAAAGGACTGCAGCCTAAAATGTGGGAGGTAATTGTTGGAGGCCTGCCGAGGAAAAAAATGAAAACTGTTTTCAAGTCACTGGGAAAGTGACATCGTTAATTAAGTGTTAGAGAATATGCAAATCAGTCACAATCTCAAGAGACTGTAATAAAATAGAGAAAACATTATCATCATTTGAGGTAAAAGAAGGCAGTCAGTGTTAGGTTTAGTTACTTCCTAAGAATGGCAGTGTCAGTAGGGTACCAGCTCCAAATAAAATGAGAAGATAGGTATATGTCAGCATAAACTGCCCTTCTAACATTCTGCAGCTCAGAGACAGCAAAGAAGGCAGTCACAGTATAGGATCCCAATTAAGGATTTCCTATAAATGCTGTTCATTTGATAGCTATCTCACATGAGAGTATGTATATCACACACTGTATCTCCTTTCACAGAATGTCAGAAAAAATTCTACAAGTGACTTCATTGTCTGTTTTTATCACCGAATTTGTTGTAATTTATAGTTCATCTTCATGGGTTTATTTATTCAAGAAAAAAGAGAGAGAAAAGCAAAGAAGGAAAGGGAGAGAGAAAAACAGCAAGAAATCAAGAGAAATACAAGAACTCCTGTGCAACTAATTTTAAAAAATTGGGGGAGACTTTTCAGGTAATTATTTACACAAGTGAAAAAAAGCATACACCAATGCTTAATCACACAGTTGTAGAAGGAAGATTATTGAAAGCAGCTCTAATTTGTGCAGATCATGTGCAGATGCAAAGGTGTGGCACATCACTTCAAAACAATCAAGTCCCAAAGAACCAGTCTTCCTTCATGCTGAGCTTTAGATAGGAAAAAGGATACCCAAATTTATGAGTAAAACAGTTCAGATATGAATTAATAAATTTAACTGAACATAGCTGGTCTACAAAGCGTTGATTTCCAGAGCCAAAATGCAGGCACAATGAGGAAGAGTCTGGACTAAAAAAGCCTCTCTGAGGCATCCTGGTAGGGATCTTGTCTTGACTTGGAAGGGAACACAGAGGCGCCTTTCAAAGTATTATAGGTTTGTGCAATACATCTTGTGTAAGTACTATCAAGGAACTGTTTGGTTCATGGTTACTCCACTCAGGAATTTGCTGAAGTTTCTTGGGTCAGCTGAGAACAACTTCAAGAGTAAAACTTCCCTGTTCCTTGAATGTATCTCTACTTTCTGGCCTCCTGAAACAGGTCCTGCTTAACACGCAATTTTGAGTCTGACTGGAAAGAATTCCTTCTTTGTAAAGTTATATGTATGGAAGCAAGCTGATAGACAAATTGTACCTTGCCAGACTTGGCAAAAGCAAAGTGTTGGACCTTGAGCTCTAGGAGAAAAAATAAAAGCATATTTAGATTTGCATAGACCAGATTTCTTCCTTATTTTACCCGCTCAGGCTTAAAACAGGATGATCAGACAGAAAACACAGGGTAACCTGGTGTTCCTGCAGTAGGGAAGTCAGTGAAACTTGACCACTGGGTAGAGAACCAGGCTGTAGCAAAATTTAGTCTTCTTTAACTGCTAAGCAGTCAAAGTAAATTATCCAAGGAGCAGAATGGGAATATAAAATAGTTGTAGCAACACAGTTGGCCTCAGCATTCTCCACCTGAGCATTTAAGACATTATTACAGGTATTGTGAAAATACATTGTACATCTTATTTGAGGATTAGGAGTTTAAGGAAAAGTGATCTTAAATAGATATTAACTTCTAAATGTTGAAGTCTGGAAAACAAAATAAAATGTATAAGCACTGTAAATAATTTTTAATTGTCATTGTGGCTAGCTCTACAGATAATTACAACTGAAATATTTTGTCCTGGGACAGAGAAGACATTTCCGTCTGACAGTCATGTAGAATGGTGACTGCAAAATGCACAGAATAATAACTCTAAGATACAAGGTTAGTTTCAGAAAAGAGCACCAAGCTGACATCAGGATGTTTTCTCCTAATAGCACAGAAAAGCAGAATTTTTAATTTTTTTTTTTTTTCTGAGGTTTCTGGAACATGCTTTGTTAGTCTTTTTAAAAATTGCAACTCTCCTAATATATGTGGTTAGAATGGAAGTCCATTCAGCTAGTGTAACCCCATATACCCAGAAAACTCATTTTTTAAATGGTAACACTATGAACAAGCCACGCAGTACAAATCAGTATTTTTAGAGTCCCACATCTCATAACCAGACTTTTTGAGTGACAACATTCACTCTATTTTAGTTTATCCATTTTACATCCCACACACCACTTCTGAAGCCTCAAATGTTTTAGAGGTGTTGAAGTAAAGACTGCAAACATAATTTAGGAACAGAGGAAGTGTTTTATCTGTCTGTTCCTGTGCTAACACATACTAAAATATTTTTCTGTCCTTATTACACTCTCAAAGACTCACCAGGAGAGCTACGTTGGAATACAGACAAGTTCAAGAAAATCGCAAAACCAAATCTTTCAAATATAGGAATAGAAGAATTATTTCTCTATCTTAGTTACTAGAATATAAGCATGTGTATCATATTTGGAACTACTTGTAAGGAATTTTTGTATAGCCCATCTTGGCTTCTCTCTAGAAGCTGCACTGCACATTTTCTGCCTTTTCCCAGTTTTCAAACACAGCTATAGATTGTAAATGAAAAACTAAAAAAAAAAAAATCCAGTTTTGTTAAAATCCAGTTGTGAATTTATACTGTAGTAAGTTTCACTTGATATTTAGAACACGTTAAGTATCCTTTTCAAGGTATTCCAAAGTACAGGAAGTCTTTTTTTGGGTTTGCCAATTCTCATAGTGTAGGTTGTGATCTTCAGTATAAATGTAGGCCACCTCAATTTAAGACTTGTCTTTCACTTGCCGTTTTTTTACCTCTGATACTTTTCCTTTCTTCAATTTGCCTTCAAGATATCCTTTTTGTTGTTATTATTATTGTTGTTGTTTTAGGCACAGAGTAAAACAATGCACATTATAGATACAGCTCTCCATCTTCATCCTATTTTCCTATGATGAATTTTTTTCAACATTAGGTGGACCAGTACATCACTACTGCAGCAAATGCCACTAGCAGATTGATTATTTTTCCCAATGCTTCAAAACTCTGATAGGAGGCAATTTTATCAAGTCTGTGAGTTCTAACACTCTAAAATTAAGGCTCTATTCAGTTTCTCTTTTAAGCTTTTCATTAGATCCAAATCCCAGGCTTCTTTCTGAAAATAATGAAGGAAATTGGAAATAAGGACAACCCACTCTTGTCTTCAACAAGTTAGAATGCAAAGTTTGTTTATTCACCCTTCTAGTTATATAATTTAAACTTGACTAAGCTGAGTAAAAGGTTCATTAACTGTTTGTTACGATACTATTGATAAGGTTGAAAAAAATGAAAACTATGTAAGCAGGTTTCTATTCATCTAACATATTTTCCACTACCTGTTGCCCTTTTGGTTTTTCAAATTAAGTATATAATTAGTTTGACTATATTCTTTCCTCAGAGATAGACAGGAAAATCTATGACTTGTGAAGGTAGAAAACAAAGAAATCAATAGGTGTCTGCCTTAGTGGGAACCTGAGGGGATTTGTAAGCGTGGCAGCAAGAGCTGCCAGTTTTGCTAAGATGCTACTCTACACTGTGTCGGAGATTATCTCTTGATTCTTATTGCAGAATCAGTAAAAAAATAAAATACATCAAACTCTGCTTGCTTAGGGCAGAGAGAATACACTTGGAATCTACTCAACAATTTCTCATGAGAGATTTTGATTCATCTTCTTCTACCCTAACAAATACTCCCCATACATCACACAGGCCAAAGTACTCTTGCATATACAGTTTACCTGTACAATAAGCTGGAAATGTTAAAGCTTTGAAGTGTTTGGGGGAAAAAAATGAACTCTTTCGTAGTAAAAAGGTTCTGTCAAACTACTTCTCAGTTTTCAGTCTCTGCTTGCATCACTTCCAAATAAAATATTTTATGGGGGGGGATAGGTTTTGAGGTTGGTTGGTTGATTTTTTATTTGGTTTTGTTTGGAGATAGGGTCATAAGTACAGTGCATCTCAGAAGAACTTGTTACGCATATGGACAAGATAAAGATGTTACCTTCAAGATGAAAATATTACCTTCCAGGGAGTCTGAGCTTTTCTATATGCTTTCTATAAACTAGGAGACTAAAACCAGTAGAGGAAATGAACATATATACATATGTTCCTTTTATGTTTTATATGTGTGTATACACACACACACACACACACACACACACAATTCAATATATTTATTTCATTTTTTTATTTACAAACCATAAAAGCTAACAGTTCTAAGTTTTAAGCAGAGGTTCAATTATTTGCTTCTGTAGGAAAGTACTATTAATTAATGATAGAATAACCTGACTTCAAATACAATTTTATAAATATTCTGTCAGCTTATATTAGAAAGAAGCTCAGCTTTGAGATATAAACATGTTCAGAGCCAAACTTAATCTGGGCAAACTTTCTCTTCTAGTTATATGCTGGACCCAAGTATCATGAAATGGATTCTTTATGTTATAGTTACAAAGTGCTGTCCAGGTAGTAAACTGAGTTATTATTTAGTTACAGTTTCATTAAATAATTCTAAGAAGCAAAAGAATAAGCGTATTAAAAAGAATAAACAATGCACCAAGTTGTTTCAGAAAGACATCGAAATTCTTTAAAGGGAAGAGATCTTCTGAATCATATTTACCTGTTTGAAAATGGACAGTGTTGGGGTTTGGGTGTTCCTCCCTTTTGTTTCTCTTCATCTGTGGAATTTTTTCCCCATCAGTTGCTAAGGGACCATAATGGC
>VZTR01029539.1:243106-270841 GCA_013400775.1 Chaetops frenatus | reverse complement strand
CAGCAGTTTATATATCTGTGTGAGTAGCAGAAAACACAGATGTGTTTTTGATGATGAAATATATATAACAACACATGTATTCTAATTGCTTTACTTTATCTGTTATTCAAATAATCATATTCTGATCCTAATTTAGTCCTAAATAAGTCATTATCTTAAAATTCAAAGTCTCATTTTGCCTAAAATCCCATTCATTTTGGTCTGAGGTTTAATTTTCAGTTTCACATGCTATTCACAAACCAGAATTACTGTTGTCATGTGTTCAGTCCTGCAGATTCTGTAACTATGGAAAATAGAGATAAGACAGATTTTCCAGTCTGCCTCTCAGCCAGCCAGCAATGTTTGATTAAGTGCTGTATATGCCTTGCTGCAATGTCACTTGGGGTAAGGCTGCCCACTGCTCTTTACCAAGTGCACTGCAAGACCAGTGTTTGGCTCAGTAGCACTCCTGGATGTGAGGAGGCTCTTAGCTTGCCTACACAGAAGGATTTGTGGCTCTTTAAGGGCAAAATCATCCTGTTAGATTTGTGCACTGATCTAGGTAGATAAACAGAGCCAGTGGTGCTCGGGCAGTCTCCACCCCAGTGGAGTCCCTAAGGCCCTCCATGGTTCAGCAAGGTCAAACCAGCAAACAGAAACTGTGTCAGGATCAGGTTTAAAGCTTTCCCCAAGGCATAAGCTCCATCCATCTCTTCCATCCACTGAAAAAGTGGGTGAAACTCGTCTAGGATGCTGCAGAGAGAGGCTTGAGAGACAGGGAGCACAAGTGAGAAAAGGGCATTTGTTTTTTCCTGCTGAAGGTTGAAGCATTTCCCATTAAAAGAAGATAATCAGAAATTATTATTGTTAAATTAATTATATTCATATTATTCCTTTTGTTTGCAGCAAGCTTGGAATGATTTTTATAATACCTTAAGTAATATAGTATGGGATGGTTGATTATTTTTTAAGAATGTAGTATTTACAATACTTTATGCAACCACACAGCTGCCACATTTATGTTTCAATGTCAAGATTTCTTACCAGACTAACTATCTCATAACACATTCAGTACTTTGGAATAGTTCTTGTTTCTGTGTTATTTAATGAGGAAAAAAAGTAATAAAATCATTGCAAGTAAGGAGGAGAAAGTGTCTGGTGCAGAATGACCTGGATCACCCTCTAAATTGGGCATGAGTAAACAGTCTGACTTTGAACATGTGAAAATGCAGCATTTACAGGACAGACAATTTTGGAAATACTGTAAAATCAGGCTCAGTAACTAGCTGAACAACAGACATATTGTCTGATTTCCTGACCATGTGACCATGGACATCTCTAAGTGAATAAACAGCAGAAGTATAGGGAGACTGCAATTAACCTTCATGTTTGAGCAGAACAGTATGACAGAAAAACAAGATTAATTTTACAATAACCTGAGCAATCCACTTGTAGAACAGAAATCTGGTAAATAACAAACTGCTCAGTCTTGTTGGTAAAATGACTGAAATTTGAAGAGAAAAATTTTTAGATGGTTTTAAGCACCTTTGTCTCCAAGAGTTACTAGCTCACTGATGACTGTGATGTAGTTGCTTTCCTTAGCAATTGGCAATTTAGGACTGGGAGATGACTTTATAAAATTTGAGTTCTATTTAGAAATAAATTAATTAAGCAAAGTTTCAGCTTTGTAGGAAACAAGGAAATCTCTGCTGTTCTTATAGGAAGATCTTTAAAATAGATCTTAAAAAAGAGAAAAGCTTCTGCCATTGAAATCAATGGGAAATGCTCCATAGACTCAAGATGAGGCACTATGGCCTATTAATGTTTGTGCTAAAACCTACCTGGTGAATGCTTTTACCAGTTTACTTTTTTTAAACTGGGGAGAAACCACAGTAATAAAAAGCTAAATTCTAATCTGCTATAATTTGTCCTGTTGACTTTATTAGAGCTCTACCAAATCATACTCACTGATGATTTGGCCCATGAGTCTTAAACTGTGGGATAAAACAGGAACTCTCAAAATGTAGAGGTAAACAAAATCATTCTTAGTCAGTAATTAGTCTTCTAAACTTCAAGAACCTTAATGAGCTGCAAGCAGCTGAACTTCCTTCATTTCAATGCATTGCTGCTCATATTTCATGCTACTTTATTAGATTAGCTTGCAAATTAGCTTACATTAATGAAAAATGATTAAACTTAAACCAATGGAAATTGAATGGCTTAACTGTAAAGGCATTTGAAATTGCTTTTAAAATTAACAATGGATTTATTCACTGATCTTTCCATTCTTAAAGTTAAGCAACAACTTCTTTTTGTGGATGGATGGGGTCTACAAAGCAGTTAAGGGTGCCTTTGTAAAGTGACGTCTCAAGTCTCTTCAAGTTTTTGCCTCCAAACTTCATTGTTCAAAGCAGGCTCAGAAATACTTAAGCAGCACAGAACAGCAATGGCAAGAAGGGCATTGCCACCCTATCACTGACTCAGACCCAGGTAGCTGATAAATTATTTTTTCTGTATATATGAAGCAGATCTGCTTAGAATAGTAACTCAGAGGATGATGTCAGGAGAGCTTATGCATTTGTCTTCTATGTTTGTGTACTTCATGCAATTTGTTTGGTGATGTGCTAGAAAAGGTAGAACTCTCAAGTTTACTTCAATTAGTTTGTTTGGATCCCTGTAGGAAATTACATTATTCTTATATGAAAAAATAAACAACATTGAACAGTATGCTTTTAGAATGCTCTAGAAACACAGCTGAAATTGCTGGTGTTTGTTTTTCTTGCATGTTTTGAAACTTTTCAATTCTATTTTAAGTAGATCTGCCTGCTACTAGCAAAACATCCCACAAAAATTACNCCCACAAAAATTACAACTTAATTTAATTTATGGTATGGAAGGACCACACATTCCCTCTTCAGCTGATTTATAAGACCCCAATATAAATTTGGAATGCAAGATGCCTGCAGAAAACACCTAGTTTACAAAAAGATGTAAAGCAAAAGATGAAGCCCCCATATCCCACACAGTCACAGCAAACTGGTACCACTTTGTAGGGGTGAACAAGATGGGGGACAGCCTGGAGGGAGCTCACAGGCCGTTTGTGATTCAGAAACACAGGTGGGCCTTGGGTAAACTGGTTATTCAATTGTGGACAGGGCTGGGTAGGCACTGCTGCTCCTCAGTACAAGCCACCTTCAGACCTCCAGGAACCAGCTCAGCACTCTGGTCTTGGATATTATATTAAATAATTTCCTTGTTGAAAGCTAGACCTTTCCTTTACAAGACACTCAAAAAGAGAAAGATTAAGTAAAATCTAAGCAATACCTTAGTAAATTTCATCCAGACTAGGACATAAACTGTAGGTGATTATCAAGTACTTCATGAACTTCATATTATAATTTACTATTATTTACCCTTTGAAAATAAATGGTCAACAAAGAAACAATGCGTTTTGAAAATACAATACTATAGGAAAAAAACATAGAGTTTAAATAATAATTAAAGTTTCATGCTTTTATTAAGTATATAGATTTCATAGAACCTTGAAGATATTTATTTCATTGTCTCTGAGATCTAGAAGATTGTATTTTTTCCCCCTGAATAGCCAAGAAAATAAGATAAGAACTGTGAGAATTGTTAAAGCTACAAAAAGTCTCTTTGTGTTTCCTTTTGAGGGTAAAGGTAATTTGTTAAGAAACCTCTCTGACAGGATGATGAAGCATAGTTCTTTTATTTTTTCCCCACAGTGTATAGCCATGAAAGCCAAAAGAAAGCTAGTCTTACTGTAACACGTTGACTGACAATTAGGTTAAAAAAACCTCAAACAAAGAAAAAACCCAACAACAACAACAAAACCAAACCAAATAAACCCAAACAAATGAACAACCAAGGAAATCAGATCTTATAATGCTACCTAATTGGATTCTGAAATAAGGTATACAACACTGAGGTATCACCAGACAGTGAGATTCAAAGAAAAGCACAGCACCTCAATTTTTGCAAAAACTGTCTCTTAAAGGATGCTGTCACATGTAGAAATTTATTTGGCTGCACAGTTATACTGAAAATTTTAGATTTCCTATCATTACATTTTATTATGCCTCATAAAATTAATAAATGTTTCAAATGTTTGGCATACTCTACACATCAAAGCCTTCAGAATTTTATTCTGTGCTTTTAAAATATACATGATAATGAAATTAAGCAGCTGAACAGAAAGAATTTATTTCATTCAGCCTTACACTAAAACCCCTGAGATATACTGGCTGGATAACACTCATTACATTGAGGCAAGAGCTTTCCAAAAGCCATGAAGTCATCATAGCTCTCATGATTTTCAATAGATATTCAATTCTTTTACTTACATTACTGGTCAAGCACTTACTTCCCTGCTTCCCACCACTGATGTCATGGACTGTAGGCAAACTTGAATGGCATTTTATAGTGTTTTTACTCCTTCAAAATGAAGTTAGCTATCTCAAGTGTTTCACATGAAATCTATTTGATTTTTTTAAATGATGCGCTGTCTCCATGCTGCCCAAAATTCCATTCAATGGAATGAAGCAATGATGGCAACGTTTCAAAAATTTTTATTTTTTAAAAAGCTAATTGGTAATTTGATCCATAACTAACTGCTCCTAAATAAATTTAGAATTAACTGCAGAACACAGAATAAAAACAAATCTCCTCTAATATCCTCAATAGCCATTTTAATGCATAAAGAACTATTTTAGTGTCAAAAAGTCATCTGAAGATTTCAGAAATGCAAGGTGATAGTACCATATTAAGTAGCATTACTTTGTGTTGAAATATATAGCATAATTAGGAGATAAGATGAAAATGAGTTTTCCTGTGACAAAATATTGCATCTGTCATAATGGTCTTACAAGTTCGAACATTTCAGTTTTAATATTTTATTGCAGGTAAAGCTAAAGTTTGCTCTATAAAGCAATCAAAAATTATTCAGTTCAGTGAAACACCAAAACTTTCTGCCACCCTTATTAAAAATGCAGTCAGTACCTGGCTTCATGATTGAATTGCTTGAAATAAATCAACAACCGCGGTGTGGAGTGGTCACTTGCTTAGCAGTTTCATATTAGTATTGTGAGAGCATTCCATCTTCATGCAGCTTACAGAGATAGCAGAAGTTCACATTTATTTCCTTCTGCAGAGCTACTGGGAATTAAGGAGATACATACATATATATATAGATAGATAGATAGATAGATCAAAGTGGTAAAGGTAAGGATTACAATTCACAAAGGAGTAGAACAAGGTGCTTAACACCAGAAGATGTTGAGGCAGCCAACCACTGAGCACTGGAGCATTTCTGTTTGCCCAGCATCCAGGGCATGGCACACTCTGGAAAGAGGTGGCCTTATGACACCAACTTTGTAGCCAATAGCTTTGTGAGAGATTGCTTTCTTGGGAGACTCCTTGGAGAATTTAGATACACATTCCTTCCCTCTTTCTCTTATCTGAGATGTACACTTCTGATGTGCATGCATGGAAGGGTTTATACAAAATCTTCCTTCTCCTGTTTTCCAACTTTGCAGTTCCCACTGCTCTTCTCAGAATGGTACAGCCTCCCAAATCTAATTACAGGTCAGTGCTAGCTAATAGGTCTTAAAGATGTGTGTGAGTGTTGTTTGTATGTAAGGCTTTATTTTAGGTGGTAACATTTGGAGTTAAAGCTTCCAAAGACATTTCAAACCTGCCCTAAACTTTCTATAACAGTACCTTTAAGTCTAAGCATCTAAAGAGAGCCGGTTTAAATATTTCCTTGTATAAGCTAGCCCTTCATCACAGAAGCCCTCTGGAACACTCTGTTCAGGAAATTCAATCCACTTAGTTTCCCAGCCTTTGTGAAAATGTCCCAAAGATCTTATGAATTCACTTTTAGATTTATTTTGCTAGGTCCTTTTCTTTCACTTTGTTTCCTCTATAAATATCACTGGACTCATAAGTATCTACTGTTTCACTCAATGTAGACATATTAAAGATCTCTCCATATTTACAACTAATCATAATGTTTACGTGTTGTCCTGATAAGGATATAGACTTTCTCTCCCTGAGAATGGCTTAAGTGGGGGAAAAATTATTAATGAACGTACATCTGCTTTAGTGAGTACATGGTGTAAGAGTTTCTAAAGAACACTAAATGTCTTCAACTTGAGTTCATGGACTCTATTCCTGAAACTCAAGGAACGCTGCCAGAAAGAGTTCATTTATCAGACACCTGCAATCCACAAGTGAACTTCAGGCAGTTCAGTCATGAAGAGGGAGCTGTACTCCCAGATGCTAAATATCACTGACTTAAGTCATTGTTTTATCCTGCTGTCTCTTATAAACACAAACAATGATTCTGATTTGCCTATCTGTGTCCCCTTAAATGAACATACACTTACCCACAGGGCTGGTACAAAGAAGGGAAAAATCAGGGCTGTTTCTGCAGAAGTCAGCAATCATAGTATACCACTCTCCTTCAGTTTAGCAAACAAAGGAAGATAAAGAACACTTAAATCTTCTTCAGGGGAGTCTCAGCTGGAGTACAGCTGCCTTCATCAACCTTTCTCACAACGCATATGCAGCATCTGGCACAAAAGTCATATCAGATGAAAATGATGCTCTGCATTTTGGCTCTCTTGGTGCATGAACTGCCCCTTAGTACATGCAGGCAATTCAATGAAATGGAGGAGCCACACAGTCATGGTGAGAACTGCATCTTCTTTTAAAACATCCCTTCTGGCTACGTGTGATAAATCTGGCTGGAACTGGGGACTCAGCCAGTTAATCTGAATTTAGATACCCATTCCTTTCCCTTTTGGTCTCATCTGACATGTACATTTTTGATGAGTCCATGTGGAAGGGTTTATGCTCAAACTTCCTCTTATTTTCCAAATGTGTTTGGAAGGCTGACCATGAGCATGTCAGTCGAGCAGGGTAAGCTTGGAGGACAAAGCAGAAGAGAATCCCAAAGTGACGCTGCCGGGCCGCGCACATGGACAGCCTGAGCCGGCCAAGGGGAAGGGCTGTAAATCATACTCAGAAGGAGATTGATGGTGTTTGTGGAACATGCTCTCAGGGTGCCAGAGAGGTGTTTGTTCCTGAGGCTTAAGAATTATTTCTGGGCAAGGCTTTTATCATTACAGTTGATGATGTGCCTACAACCACAAGAATAAAAGAGCGATGCTTGCAACAGGAGAATGATTTGTATCCGTTTGCATGACAAAAACTTTCATCATCCATCCCTTTGACAGTTATGATTTGTTAAAGTTTTCTCCAGGGTGTTTGTAACAAAGATTTGAATTTATTTTTATGTGTTTTGCATATTTATTTCTTATATATGAAATCTGTAATGTTTAACAGATCCAGCTCATAGTTTGTATCTAATTTACATACAGGGGAGATCTCTTAAGCATGTAGCCTTTGTGTGCAATAAATTCATTCATTGTAAAAGACTGGCTTGTTTTACGAGGTGTTAATTAAAGTTGGTTTTGATATAAGAAAATTTAAGGGAAAAAAGCTAGTATGCAGTAGTCCTATTAATTGAAAAACTTAATTTACAGTTACTTATATATTTCAACACTATTATTTTTTATATTTTCAGGGCAATAATTGAAAAATCATAAAAATTGAATAAACACAAATATATAAAATTAGAAACATGTTTGTGAGAGATATATTTGAACACTCAAGTACATATTTTACATGCATACAATAAAATGGTAAGAAAGAGGATGAAATAAATGCCAATCTTCTGTTCTTACAGATTTCTTGTATCTCTTTTTTATTATTTTATTATGCTAATATAATAGTAAGGGTAATATATGGTAAATCAATATTTTCTGCAACAACTAATGTAGGTAAGTGCGGGAAAGTCAGTGTTAGTGAAAGATTGCTTTAATGTACAATCAGATGTCCATTGGGTCGGTCATGGTGGTGTTTATTTTATGTGCACATTTACTAATGTGTTTGCAGGTCTGAAAGGATATAGCATAGTAAAACATCAAGAAGGATATGACATGCTCCAGTGTAAGCAACTTCAAGAGTCTTTACTCATATCCCAGAGTTTATACATGGCAATGCATTAATCATAGTCACTGTGACATTCAATAACTTGAAATTGTGAAAAAATAAAAAAAAATAATTGGGTAAATTGTTACTTCCTTGCTGCCATTTACTAAAGTCAAATTGTACAGATAGCTCAACTGTACTTTTCTAAGTTCAGAAACCCCACCCCATTGAATGAGTGCTGGGTGAAAGGGCTGAGCTGAAGCTCATAGGACACTTCCCACTCCCAAGAATGCCAGCAGGATTCTAGCCTGTCATTTTGTCTGTAGTTTTCTAGACCAGCCTGAACCCCCAAAATGTTTTAAATACAGCAGGACTAAAGAAACCTAGCTGCAGCTCTCAAGCATACTTGTTACCCTTACTAAAGTTACACTTCATAGTTACAGATTCCCATGAAACTGAATTTTAGAGAAAGGCAGGATACTACCAACAACACAGTAAGTATTACAAGACACCATTTAATATCAAAGAATAAACTGATTTAGGAAATTATTCCTTTCTAGAGCTGCTGGTATCTCTTTGCATTTTCACAATGTTTAAACATCTGGAGCAGCAAAGATTTTAATTTGGAAAAAAATTGTCAGGATACATTACTGTGGTTAATTCAACACATTTCTATATTCATATCAGCCTGTAGCACACTATAAAGTTTTTAAAATATTTATTATGGTGAGGTTTTGACATAATTTGAAAGATCCAATAAAGCTTCTGTTCAGAGGGCAGAAAGAGTCATTGAATATGCATTTTATTTGATTCCCTACAAATACTTCACCACACAAGCACCACTAGCTGATTAAAAGGTTTTCCGGGGAAAATTAGAAGCAAAGAAGTACTTTCCTTTATAAAATAGTTCAGATTGTGTCAAACACTTGAAAAAAAAATTAAATTGAATTAGTGAAAATACTTGAAGTTGTATTTTATCATAAGCAAAATCTTGAACTAGTGATAAATATATGCATATAATGATAAAACCACTGCTCTTTTTTTTTGCCACAACACATGAGATTTTATATTCAAGTAAACAACATTTTTCTTGTCTATTCCTTTCCACTTCACATTCCTTTCACAAATATTACTTAATAAACTGTAGCCTCCACATAGTAACTGCAAATAATTAATCTTAAAACTGTTAATTTTCTCTTTAAAGAAAAAATCCTGTTTAAAAAAAGAAAGTTAAATAACTAAAATAAGTTCAGTATTGCTCATTCAAAGAAATACTGTCTTTTCATCTCTAATTTTCTGTTCAAATCAAATACTTTTCTGGTGTAAGGGATTCTTAAGAAACTATGAAACCACTGTTTATTTCAAATATTTTTGGAATATCAATTAAATATTATTTACTTCAGTCAAGCCAATCTTTCTTGCCAAGCAAAGCTTTTTAGAAGATACATGCACAAATTACCAACTGCAGAATTTCATGTATGCCTACAGATTACACTTTTCTTACCCACACAGAAAATTAGGGCCAGAAAAGTCCTCAACAGCACCATTTTTACAGGGACCTGAGTCAACAGGAGGATCATAAGTTCCTGTATAGGAGAGAGAGAGCAAGGTGCCACCAACTCCTTCAGCCACACAACTTGTCAAACAGAAACCTTTGGCTTGCTTCTCCATTCCCTCCTCATCTCATTTCCCACATTCTTTTCCTTCTAATGTCTTCAGCCTGGCTTTCGAAAGTGCAGATAGATAATAGGTAGTGATTTAGACACTGAACTTTGAGTTATATAGAAAATAAAAGATTGACCATGAAAGCAGGTATCTGAAGCTTTCTGTTAAATGGTATTTTACCACAAGTGGAAAAGAATGCTTGAAAGATTTTCATGTCATCCCTGCAAAAAATGTTTTCTAGTTGTAACTGCCCATGAATGTTTTGATTTAACAGATAACTTGAAAAAAATGATCAGCGGTTAAAAGTTTGTGAAATATATTCTCCTTTACTATACTTTCATCTGTGAAAATGCTAAATTATTCTAAACAGGTGTCAAATTGTCCATGAAATGTTTGATTCAAAGTTATAGATTACTTGCATATCCCATAATTCTTTATTTCAAACCACAGTTTTAATATTTAACTTCTGCTCTGAAAATACTTACTAATAATTAATTTGTCTGGGGTGAAACTCTTCCCCAATTCATCTCCTCCATCTGCTTGCACATACTGTGAAATTATAATCAGCTGTAATTTGTGACAGAGACGTGCCAAACATTTCTAAAACAATTTGGAAAGTGGCAGACTGAAATTCTTGCCAACTTGCACTCCATGCAGATGCTATTTCTTCTTCTCACTTTCCTCACCAAAGCTGAGTTTAAAAAAGAAATCTTGAAGTTCTGTTAAAACAATATTTGTGGAAACCACTCCACACTATTTTGTTTTCCTCCTGAGTTGTAAGACTTTAGGGTCTGAGTCCAAAGCTCATGGGAATCAAAAATTCTTTTCCACTTGGCTGCAGTTAGCTCAGATGTTAGACAATTCTTCCATAGATTCCAGATGAACCCACTAATTATAGACACAAAATAGACAATATATACTCTCAGAGCTTGCTTATTTATCCATTCACTCCATAGTCTTAAGGTTAAAGGTGGGTTTACAAACATTAGTGACTATTACTCGTAAGATAAATAGCTAGAATTTGGTAATAAAATTAGTGCTGTGGGTGTTTGCATCTGGGTAGTTATTAATGCTTTCTTATTTCTTCTAGATTTCTCTTGGATTTCAAACATAATACACAATTTTATTAACAGCGGTAGATTATGAAAAGATTAAAGAAGTGATTTAAAAAGATCATCAAAGAACAATAAGGCTTGTGGATTTTAGGAACTATGTTAAGTTCCTCTCATGTGATTGAATTATTTTGAAGTTTCCAGTTCAGAAAAACATAGACCACTTGAGGTTGAGTTTCAAGTTACATTAAACTATACAGTTGTGAAGGATGAACAACATCAGTACTTAATCAGCTTTTATCAGAGCCCAAAACCTGCAAACTGATTCATGCCCATTGATTATTTGAGACTGAAATTCAAGTCTTCCAAGAGATCAGTACAACAAACCATTAATATGCTTGAGATGATTGCACTCTTTCTAGCATAGTATGTGACATAGAACTTCCACTTTATGACAGTTTTGGAGATGGTATAACATAGAAAACAGTATTTAGGCTGAGTCTAAATCTTTTTCTTCAAGCATAATTTCTGAAATTATTTTCCTATTTGGCTAAAAATGTATTTTAAGGATTTTTTTGGAGGGCTATGTATGTAAAAAATAGGAAAAATCTGAAATCATGTAAAAATGTAACAAAAAAGTCTTGTACTGCTCTTTGTAGAACTAAAGGTTCAGTCGAATATTGTTTTCTCAAACTTTCCTGTTAAACTGGATTTTATACCTTTTAATTCCAAGAAAAATGCCTATCTAGGATTACCAAAGGAAAAACATCTAGAGCCCTAGATGGAAAGGGAACTGCTGGATGCTGTAAAGAGTCCAATTCTTCCCAGTCCCCCATCCCAGGCTGCTGTGCTGGCTGGGCGCCGGGCTGGGGGGAAGGAGGGGTGACCCGGGTGCTGGCAGCAGCCCTGGCTTTGCTCTGTGCCTCGCCTGTCTCCCCGGCAGGGTCTCACTGCTGCTGCCAGCTCTGATTTTTTTGCTGCAGGAGGCCAGTCCTGCACCTCCAGGGAACAAAACTTACTGTGCTTTACCTCACTTTATGGAGCAGCTCATCCCAGCTGTCTGATGCACTGGAAGCAAAAGGGAACATGGTCTCTCTTTTTGCTATTGTCACTGTATTTGCTTTTAGGGGAACCAAGTTGCACACATTTCAAGTCATTAATTTTATGTAGAGCAAAGCGTTTCTACTACATTGGGAAATGTTATTTATTCAAGATGTTCATGGTCTTTTCAAGGTAAAGCTCACATCTATAGAAAAAATTATTTCAGACTTAAATGTGTGCTTAAGGACCCTTCGAAAATGAGGATTTAATGTACTAACAATGCATTTAGGTATGACATTTACTTCCATTTTACAAGGCTGTGCAGTTATTTGAACTAGAGGCAGACATATAAGAAACAAATAAATGGAGATTATAGGAGGAAAGCTGGTATATGAGGTTCTTTCTGCCAAGAAATTTAGCTATAGGACAGTACAAGCTTGCCAACATTTTTCAGAATTATTTTCCCTCTAAATGCCATGGATGGTGTGCTAGAATCGATAAGGGGAAAGTAGCATTAAAACCATATAACCTGCCTTTCAGTTGCCAGTAATCAAATGTGACAACTTTTCACCCTATGTGTAAAACCAAAGATTGTATAAGGAGTAAAAGAATGCTGTGTTTATCAGCAGAGATGACAAAGAAAACTAAACCAAATATTTGGGAAAAATAATAAGAGCTACCAAAGCAGCATGAGGGAGAAGCATGCGAAACCAGTTCCATTTCTTTCTTTAACTGAGTGGTTATAACATATATCTGATATATTTTATTTGCCCAATCTTATTCAATTTTTCTAGTTCATTTACTCTTCCTTTCATAATTTTCAATTTACTCCTCTGATTTTTTAAGCCCAAACCACCTCTTCTTTGGTAAGACTAAATCTTCCTGTGTAAGTAAAAATTGATGTCATTAGGTATCATGTGTTCCATGCCTCTCATTTCTAAAATTATATTGTTTTGTCTTTTTAATTTTCTTTTTTAGAAATTGAAAATTCTTACCTAAATCAAAAGTAGTCATTAATGTATCACTGAATGTCATAGGGTTTCAGAGGCAACGTATCAAATCAAATTGAAACCCAGGTCTTCTAAGATCTTGAGATATTTATTATTGTGAATAATCAAGTTTACATTAAGACCTGGGGCTTCTGGTTTTTGAAGCTACTTTTATATTTGGAGGCTTCTGGATAATACTGCAAGGGTTTAACTGTACTTTCTGTTGGTAAATGAAAGATGTTCTCACATGACTCCAGGACATGGGGCTCTTAAATTCAGAAATGTACTGAAAGACTTAAGCTGCATTAAGTTATCTGGACTGCAAAAACCAACTGTCTGACAGGAAAAATTATGTATGACTGTAACACTAGCAACATCAATCAGCCTATTCCTTATTTTAA
This sequence comes from Chaetops frenatus, assembly GCA_013400775.1. Taxonomy (NCBI): domain Eukaryota; kingdom Metazoa; phylum Chordata; class Aves; order Passeriformes; family Picathartidae; genus Chaetops; species Chaetops frenatus. The sequence continues at coordinate 257,698 of VZTR01029539.1, read as the reverse complement.
TTCTTTTAACATGTATTTATATTTCTTATCAAAAGTTTTTCGGATTAAAAAATATCAACCATATCTACACATTCATTATAGTATTAGTTTTACACCAGATCAACTAAAGCAAGAAAACAAGAATAAAGTCTTACTAAGCCAGCAAAATGTGTGTGTCTGACAACTTCACTAGGTCAGGAAACAAAACAGGTATGTCTCTCAAGCATAGAAAAAAAAGTGCTCCACACTTCCACAGCCTCGTGCACCACATTTACTGGTGTTACTGGGCCACTTAATGACCTTTTTTTGCTTTTGAATTGCACAGGTCTATTAACTTTTGTTTTAAATAATTTCTATATTAAACAGGTTCACAGGCTTTTAGTATTAAACCATCAAAGACAAGAAAAGAAGTATTTTATGGCAGAATCTACTGCTTGTCTCCTGGTGCAAGCTGGTCTTCTGGTTTGTGAAGAGGAGGCTTTCAGGCTGTTGTCCACTACTATAGTTCCTACAGTTAATTAAATTTTAAAATCTCCCCCTTACAATTTCTGTCAAGGAATAACTTCTGAGAGTGCCAGCTTTAAGGGCTCTGCAGGTGGGAAGTGCCAGCCTTTCTGCCCATACCTGCTCTGTTGTAGCTCTGTGCTGGGCAGCTGCAGAACATTTACTGCAGTGTAAGAGAATTGGGACTTCCTTGTGACATGCCAGAGTGGGAGACCGGGATTGAAATGGAAAAATTATAAGCACAGCATTTGAATTAATTATTAGAGGCAACTTGTCTCAGATGTGTGAGTAAAAATACTGAGTCAAATTCCGATCTTACGTGCCTTGGTGTAAATCCAGAGTAAATACATTAGATTCAATTTATGTTAAGATAAAACTCTCAATGCTAAAACTTTCAAACTTGAATTTATAATGGGTGAAAATATTCACACCTCATCAGTCACAAGTTACATGGTTTACTTTCTCTAGTGGATTTTCTGCCATCACAATCAGCTTTGTCATTCCTATCTCACTGCCTATAAACTCTGTTTATATTCATACATTAAAAAGACCATCTGGGCACCTATCCAACACTTCTTCAAGGAAAGACAAAATGCTGGTGGAGCTTGGATTTCTCCCTGTTCTGAGGGGAGACTGGGCAAACTGGTATTGCACATGTCTGGGGACTCATGCACAGACTTCAGAGCAGCAGTTTGTGGAAGGGATAAAAAGTCTGGCTGACACATCTGACAAGGGAGAAACTCTCTGAGCTGATGCACAGTATGACTGCACCAAGGAGTTACCACGAAGTAACTGAGAGACTTAATTTAGGATTTGACACATGAATGGAGAGGTGAAGCTTTAAACATAAATCTGGTGCAAATCACACGCTGAAAGCTTCATACAAACAAGCAGACTGTACATTTGAAAGTGTGAGAGGCACTGACAGACAGGCATTTGAAAACATGATAAATGGAGTCTGGATTCATCCAAGGTGAGAGTGACTATTATTGGGCTAAATCAAAGGAGCTGTGAGAGTTTTCTGAGTTCTTGAAGACAGCAATGTTTTGGTTTGGTATGGCTGACCTATTCTGGAGTTTATTACCTTATCATAATAGCTTTTAAAATAATAGTTTCCAAAGCAACTGCACATATAAACTCTGTTGCTCCAGGTAAATATAAAGTATTTTTACCCACTTGCACTTAAGGGGCTGGCTTTCTCAAACTGTGTAAATATAAGGTTTCTACATTCACTGATGCAAATGCATAACTGCACAGTTTACCTACAGTACTAAGACTCTTAAAATATATGTCTGTTGTAATCTCTTTTCAAGTTATCTATGTAATAATACACTTCATTAATAATCGGACTTTTAATATTTTTGTATCAGTATAAAACCAATCATAGAGTTATCACTTCAATACTTGTTTTTTAGCTCACAGGGGAGATCAACTCAGGAGCTGAATGCTGTTTACATAGAGCAAATTTAATCTGTGCATCTATGGAAAAAAATGCCTCATCTATTTTATTTCATGTATTCAGAGGTTAATTAGAATATACCATCAAACTAAAAAAAAAATAATAGAATCCTATTTTCCTTTCAATTGTAATGTACAAAATACAAGCCTGTGGGCTTGGCAATCACACACACCCTTTTGACAGGTGTTAAGCTAAAAACTAACTTGTAATGCAAGATTCTGTATTTGACTAACATAAACATATTCATTTTGTTTTTACACAAAGGAAAAGAGCAAGACACTATTTTGCAATTTTTCTCATTCTTGTAATTTGTAAGTTGGATCAAAGTTGGCAATGTCTTCAGTCACTCAGCAAAGTCTGAATACACCAGTTCTGTGTTACACTCACATTATCTTTACAAGATGCTAACAAGGAACTGAACAAGGCAGAAAAAATCCCAAGGGAATTTGAAACAGCATCTTATAAAGGCTATTAAGGAAATTAAACTACCAAGGGCACACTCTCAGATAGATAAATAACTGGTTAAAATTTAAGTTTTTATACAAAGTGAGAAGGGTATTCCAAGGAATACCCTGGGAATACTCCCAAGGAAATTTATGCTGTTCATTATGTTCATAAATTGTCTGTAAAACAGGGAAATAGTGGGATAGCAACTTTGCTGATGACACTAAAGATATTCAAGACAGAAAAGGTTAGATTCAGCCATGGAAAGCTTCAGAAACTTCTAATATCAGGAAGGGTCAGAAGATTAAAAACAATTCAATAAAACTAAAGTAAAAAAATGTAAATTTATGCATAGCAGGGAAAACCCCTAATTGTGCTTATGAAATAACTATTTCTGAAATAACAGTTGCTTTCAAGAATGAGAATATGTACAACAATGCATGTAAATCTTTTTTAAAATCAGGCTAATCCTTTTAAAAGGTAGTAAAAAGTCAATTAAAATATAAGAGATTTTTAGAAAGGAATAAAGATAGAACATAAAGCAGCATCCACCTCTTAAGCATGTAATGCTTTCTTTTCTCCTTTTCCACCTTGAGAAACTATACAGTGGAACTCAGTGTGGAGGAAGATGAGGGTGAACAAAGGTGTGCAACTGCTTCTGTAGAGGCAAGAGTCATGATTAAATAGACAAGAAGTACTTATCCTGAAAGGCTGTAGAAAGATCAGTGAAATCATGAGTAGCATGAAGAAGGTGAATTAGTAAACGATTGCTCACTTCAGAGAAAAAAAAAAAAAAAGAGGCTGAGTTACAATAGACAAAAATTAGCAGGTGGCAAGTCCAGAACAAACAAGAGGTGCTTCTGCAAAGAATATGCAATTAAGCTGTGGCACTGCTGCTGAAAGGTACTGCAGATGGAAAAGTTTGCATGGCTGCAGATGAATTCATGACAGGAAAATCTGCTTAGGACAATTAAAAGCAGACACCATTTCTGCAGTTCAGGAACTACCTGAGTCACAGATGGCTGGGAAGTATTCTGCAGAGTGTCCCAGCATATAATATCCCTATCTACTTGTCCTGCTCTCATGCACTTTCATTAGGCATCTGGTACTGGCAAGTGCTGAAGAGAGAATCCTCGCCTTGACAGAGGTGTGGTCTGATTCCATATGGACATTCTTATGTTGTTATACCAATCTGCATAGAATTGGGTAAGTGGGAAATATATGTGCTCCTTTATTTAATTTCTTTCTTTGTTAAGTCGTTCAAGATGCACTTAAGTTGAGAACTTCTTTGGAAAGCATACCTTATGAAATCAGGGCAGAGAACTGATAAGGCCTTAACAATATATTGTAATCAAATGCTTTATTTATTTTGTCCAACAATACATAAAATCTCCTTAGTTTTGCTGGTTTTTAATATATAAAAACTTCCAATGATTTTGCTAGTAACAGTAACTTTGATTTGAGCAAGTCCTAGTCAAGAATATATTCTACACAATGTATGTACTATTCTGTGAGAAAAAATAGATCTTGTTCAGTTACATTTCCAAAATTGAATAATCAGATATTCACTTCCTTTGGTTTTATCCAAATTGGCATACATGCCATTTTTTAACATACATGCATTCGCAAAGAGAAAATTTTTGGATGGAATGCAACAACAAACTTCTAAATCCGATTGATTTTCCAAGAGTACAAAGTATCAAAGTTATGGTATTCATTATGTGTAATGGAAAATTAAATTATACACAGTTTGGGTTTAAATGTATAAGACCATAAAGACAAACATGTATTGTCCATAAAAAGGATTTCCTATTGAAGTCCACAAGATTAGTTTGGACTTGCTCAGATGGTTTTGTAAAACCTAATAAACATATATACATCTTTAATAGCATAAATATTTGGAAATCTGTGAACTATGAACTTGCAAAACTGCAAGTCTGCTCAATAAGCTTAATTTCAGAGATCAAGCTAGAACTGCTGGTTTTGAACATGTAGCTAGCTTCATGTTGGTACATAGAATTGTTTTCCATACGTTTAATTGCAGCAAGAATTTTGAATAAAATACTTCACTGAAAAGTCAGCATTCATCTGAAAATTGAAATTTAATTGAATTTTAATGGTGTTTATCCATATATATTGATAAATACTTAGGATTTGATGGAATTGAGTAAAATTGCCTCCACATAGCCAGTTATGTCTTATCTAATTTACTTAAAGTCAGCTAAAACTAATTTGTATAGACAAATGGTTCATTTTGATTGTATTTTCACATTAGGGAAATCAGATAGGATGGCAAAAATTTAGCTTTTAATGAAAAGGAATCTCGTTTTACTTTTTTTGCTATAATTGGGAATTGTTTTGAAGGGAATTCTGATTATCAAATTTGTCCATAGAAAGTCACTGAGATTTTTAAAATGCATCATGAAATTATATAAAAGTTAATTTTGCTAACTGAAACCTTGAAGACATTTAAATACAATTATATTTAAGCCAAATCAGAGCACTAAGCTTTTTTATGAGACAAAAATTTTGCTCATGGGTGGAAAAAAAATGAGGTTGATGGATGGTTAGAGTACTATAGAAATAGGATCAGAAATCTGCCCAGTAAAGCAGCTTGTTGCATTGTCATTGTGATAGAGTTCTTTTGGCATCTATTCTCTAAAATGACAGAAGTAAATGGTCACATAAAAAGAGAAAAAAATATCCAAATGGGAGGCTGTTGGAAATATTTGGGAGCCAGAACAGATCAAATGAAAAAAGTCAGACAGATTTTGCCTGGCCTACTAAGCTAGTGTAGGTGACACCAATTCCTGTGCCAGAGGCATGTGAGAAAGAATCAAGGTGATATTAACTTGAAATTATAGAAACCCCTTGACTTCCTAAGCACACGACCAGGTTTGTGATTGCAGCTTTCACCTCCAGACTACATGGATTTGAAGCCTGGTTCCACTGTCAGGAAGCTTTAGCTATCTGAGCATCATGCCCCGTGGCATGGTCAGAATACCTTCAGGACGGCAAGAATACATCTTACAAGCCTAGAAAGCTTTGCATGACTTGCAGCAATTCTTCTCTAAAGCACAGTGGTTGTTCTGCTGGGCTATATTGGATGGGCTTTAATTTACACTGGTCTTCTGTGTCCTCAGAGTGTCACCGCTCTTTAAGTAAAATGTTTCAAGCCCTAGAACCTTTCTGAGGCTGAAGATTTTTCATAAAATATTAAGCTAACTTCAAAGAATGGAAAGCTTGCAAAAAGCCCAGTGGACAGATTAAAAACAAGAGACAAAGGACTAGCTTCCCTCTATAAACAGTTTTCTGTGCTTTCTTTACCTTGCTCTATGAGGAAACATCAACAAAATGTGAAATTCTCCTTAAGGAGAAAAATGCCATCTTATTTCTGGACTAGCACTCTGTGCATGGCTCTGTGGCATGGTGCAGAGACAGGGAGAAATCTGTGAGCCATTCCCAAAAAAGATAGCAATAGCTCTGCACTAGCCTTAGTTATCCTTTCGGCATTTGTGAGATTCCTGAGATTTCTGCCTGGTTTTGGTCCTTCCTGACAATTTTAAGTATTGATGGGCTGGAGTGATTCCAAGCCAGGGCTGTGGTGCTGGTTCAGTGCTAGAAAAGGAGCTCTAAAGGGGGTCTGACACCTGTATTTCACTACCTAACGGCAGGGAATACAGAAGACAGGACAGAGGCTTGGTGGAAATGCTTAGCAGATCAAGAGGCAACAGATCTGTTGGAACACAGGAAATTCCAATCTCATATAAAGATGAAACTGCTTTACCATAAGGACAATCAGAACAGGAATCCAGAGGCATCATTGCTGTTGTCTGCCACAACACACTCAGAGAGCAATGGTACCCCAAGACTCCAGTCAGCGTTGTTGGTTGAGACGGACAAACTTCTGGGGCACCTCCTTCACAGCACGAGGTTCCTTCTCGAGTCTCTCCCCTCGAGTTGTAACCCTTTGGCTTTTATGTTGAGGCCCTCCTCCTGTTGGCTGTGTGCTAATGAGACTCTGCTGGAAACAATCCAGAGTGATTAAGTCTCTCTCTAGTTTAGAGCACAGGCGTTGATTCCCGTACAGGGGGGCTGTGGAATCTCGCTCACGACAGATATTCAAAACTGGTCTGAACAGTGCCTGAGCAACATACTCCCATTTAAGCAGAATTTTGGACAAGACCTCTGGAGGTCCCTTCCAAGCTAGTTTATTCCATGACTCCATGCACTGCTCTATCTCTCTCCTCCTTCTCCCTCAGAAAAAAAATAATATAGAGCATAAGGATCACTGTTTTTTAAGTACTTATTTTGGAGTTCATGATATATTGAATTTTGGTTAACAGGTGAATTAATATGGCAAAGTATTGTCCTAGTAGATCAGAGTCTAAAGAAAGGTTTTTCTGACTGACTGATTCAATTAAATTGAACTGTAGAATCTGAACAGAAAGAATTTTTTTCCACTGAGGCTTGCATATGCCCTGAAGTATTTTTGAAAAGCCTGTTTCATGCAGAGTGGCTTTTTGTTTAATGTCCCATGAAATTTAAATATAAGATTAATATATTATAATGATTAATAAACTCTGTTATTATCTGGGACTGTTCAATGACAATGATTTTATCATATAAACTACTGAAAGAAGCGTGTTCAGAACTGTGCTTGCTCCATATCTTTTCAGAAAATTCTTCTTTACAGTAGAGTGGAAATTGTATAATGACTGGTAAAGTGAGCAAAAGTCTACTCTGGTTTGTTCACTGGAGAACAAGAGGCAAATCATTCACACTCAAGGGAAGGCTGCAGCCATGGAACCCAGCAAAGGATCCAGGCACAATAAAAGGGACATGCCCTGCAGTCACGTTGAAACTTGGATAAAAATGACAAGAAGTATACTTGATAGCTGCACTTGGAAAGCTCAGCAGACACTAATGCCAGCTTCTGACAAGGATGGTGAAAGCAAATCACTTCCAAAGAGGTCCCTGCTTTGTGAGTTGTGCTGGTGCATCATTCTTCATTGCCACTGCTCCCTACCTGCCTCCACTTCACGTCACAGAGTTGTGTATTAAAGTGTTGTGCATAATTGCAATTTTTGAACAATAAGTACCTTTACTGTAGAGTATCTGACAATATCTTCATCCTAACCTCTTTATATGGGTCTATGGAAACTGCATTTATCAGAAAATATCTTCTATTTTACATCTAAGTGACACACATAGAAGGAGTGGATATGACTTTATTAAGATTATGATCATAAATAGTAGTTTTTAAACTATAAACTCTTAGAATTTTTAACAAAATTCTATATAGCAATGTTTACTATTATTGGCCTTCATTATCCTTGCCCAATATCACTGCAAGTGCTCACCTCTGCGTTTCCAGACTTCCAGACTTCATCCCTAGCATTGTTGTTCTTCCTGTTCCCCGTTTTTGTCCTGAAAGGACAGAGGTTATGAAAGCCCAGATTTCTGTTGTAGTTGGATATTTGTATTGCACTGCAAAATATGGGAGCCTGGGACCAGGGATTTCTAGGACAGCCCTGACCCAAACAGTGCAGCAGTGCAGGGGATGGGCATGAAAGAACACCTTTTCCAGCTTGTTCAGGCAGAGCAGGACTGCTCCTCATGCCTTCCTGCCTGAGTGGCCTGACTGGGTGAGGACAAAGGGAAACTGTGGAACTTTTCCCCTGAGCTGTTTCCAGTAAGACAACAGGCTGGGGAGTCATTGCAAGCCCCACAACACAGTCTAGTCTAGCTGGTCTAGTTCAGACTACACAACCAGGAAGCAATAGTGGATTAAAGAAGCTTTTGTCTCCTCACATTTATCTCAAATAGACCCAGCTCAGCATTGGTACAACTGTGGGTTTAGTCCATTGAATTTGTATCAGAACAAAGAATGGTTGCCAACTAATCATTTAAAGACTAGGCAGACTCTGGGATTGAGGCAGACAAAAGCTCTCTAGTGTTCTTTATATACCTAGGTACCAGAATCCAACTGCTCATTAATCTTTCTCTAGAACAACCCTGTAGTGTGACCTACATCTTACTTGTGCTAATAATGTTTCTGTGTATTTTGCTTTATTTCATGGATCCTGGGCTGAAGACTTCAGTGTGAATAAAATGCATAGTTATATTAGTTTTTATTGCATAATTTCTGGTGCATTGTTTTAGAGGCAAGTTACACAAGAGAGAATTATTTCATTACTGATAAAAGTGTTTTGACCTCATTAGTTGAGCAAACAGGAGAGTGTTTGAACCACAGGCCCCTGGGTATAGCAAAATCTTGTCTTAGCCTAAAACTACTGAGAGTGGAGTCTGCATCTCAGAGATGTTCTTGAGACCTTGGGTGTCCTTTTAAGCCTCTGGCTGAATAGCAAGTGCTGAAAGGGCTCCACAGTGAAATACCTGAAATTAATGTAAGCCATGTTAACATATGAAAGAAAAAATGTTGCAATTGAAATTGGGTCTCTCCTTGAATGACGACTGATTTGCAAACAAATGGAGAAACATGTCCACCTAATTCTGGTGCAGAGACCTCACTGCATGAATTTTGTTGAAAGCTGGTTTTGCAGGAATGAATTTGTCAAATGAAATTGCAAATGTTTTTCAAAAGTCTTTACAATTTTGCTCAACCCTGCATATTACCTGATCTGTAAACCGGAAAATTAACAAATCAAATCATAATGTTTATACCTAAAATTAGTCTCTAATAAAATTTTATGAGGTATTTAAATTCTTATAACTTTTTCAAAGATGTTGAAGTCTTTCTCCCCGTGGTACTAAATAACTTTATGTCTATTTTGTGTCTTTAAGAGAAAAGACATGCTTACAGTTGCCCATTTCTCTTAGACTTGAAATAATATATTTAAATCTGAACAGTTTGGAACTAGGTCTCTTCAGACATTACAAAAAACCCCAATATTCAATGCTATAGCAACTCCATTCAGGAAGCAGATTGATTCACTCAAGCAAACTGTGGTGCATGGATTTTTACATCCCAATGAGCTATTAAGTTGTAACACTGCATGGACATAGATTTTATTTTATTCATAATATATGACATCAACAATTTTTAAAAGGTTTTACAGATTGAAATAAATAATCTTATGCCAGCATTGGACGAAGACATGTTGAAGTCACTCTTAGGGCCCTGTTCTGCCAAGCTCTTACAGCCTCAGCTGACACCATGCACTGAACAAATGACATTCAGCTCTGTGAAGGGTCTGAACCTCTATCAGAGGAAAGGAATTATTCTTTTTTCCCACTGAAGTCAACTGGTCTTTGTTTGTTGATCAGGAATTTTATCAACAGCTTTCCAAGTCTACTGCTCAGATCCTGTGTATTTTAAACCATTTTTCATATAGGTAGGACTTACTTAAACATGTAGGAATAGTACTACCATAGTCATATCATCTAACAATTTGAATCACTGCATCATTTTGTGATGACCACTGCCCTCTGACTTTACAAAAGCAAAGCTGTAGTGAAAAAATATGGAATTGTCCATCTATAGTGGACTTTTTTGTTAATTTTGTCCACTAATGAGTGCATTATGACCTGAAACTTGACCAGGCCTTGCAGTTCTCACCCAGTTAAACTGTGTACATTTTTGTAATCAGTGTGCACAATTAAGCTTTTATGCCAAAATGAATGATTCAGCATAAAACATTCAAGCAGAGTATAAACAGATATGTCACCTGCAGAGGAAGATTAGGCTGGAAGTATTGCCTTCTGCAACATGATTGCTCCAGCTCAAGAGATCTGCACTCTTTTTTGTGTACTATCACTCTCCAGAGGGTTTGAATCTGGCCATTCTTGATATAAGCACTGCACTGCCATTGTGTTACACAGACAAGGAACAAGAGCAGTATCAGTGTGGTACAATTGGGCCATAAACATGTCAGACTTGGGACTCACCTGGAAGTGAGCATCATAGCAGGCAGGGGCCTTCCCTGCTCCCTCTACCCATTGCCTGGGATTGCCAGTAATCCCTCTTCCAAATCCAGTCCTGGCTCTTTTAGAACATCTCTTTCAAAGAAGGACAAAAGGAGCAAAAATATTACCCCTGCCTCTCCTCTTTGTTAAATTTAAGTAATTCTAAATCCTTTCTCCAGACTATTCAGGGAAAAAAAATGTCAGTGAGCACTCACGTCTTCATCTGGTGCATCAGATAGGTGTCAACTAGCAATCTGAACCTGATTTATACTTTTTTTTGGTCTTGTATGGGAAAGACAAAATAACCATCTCTAACTGGCCTGCAGTTATGTGGGAAGAGAGGATTTACAATCTCACTGGATGATGGCCAGGAAAATACCAACAGCAGAGCAAATTGAATTCATTGCTAGGATAAGAGAAGGTTCTGCTGAGGAGAGTAAGACAAGCACACTCAGGCATTGATCCTACCAGAGTCCTTTTTTCTTAAATATTGCCTTCCTTAATGTGCCTCACAAATGAAAAAAAGGGAGTCCTTAAAGGACTGCCTGACTAGACACAGTACACCAGTGCTGAAGTTACAGCCCTACATTCTGTAAATGGCATATTCTGATTTCTAGTAAATATCTCAGACACATAAGAGCAGGTTAAATTGCGGCAGAAAACTAACCAAGAATTACAGGCCAGCTGTGAAGAGCAAATGGAGTGATAAGATTATTCCTGTATTGAAGAAGCAAAACAGAAAATTGAAATAAGAATTTTTCTGTGACCAGAAGCTGGAGACACCCTTGTGTCTGGCCATTGACTAATACGTTTCCTCATAAGCTTCATTTATATCTGCTGTTCATTGAATTGGTTCTCACCAGGATTTTGAAAAAGAAACTTTTGTAGTGTGTTGCTGCAGCACTGAAAGGGCAGCTGTCCTTCACTTTGCCAGAGACAGTAGAGGATGGTAGCATTTGTGTTCTGTTATTATTACTGCTGTCTTTTCATTTACTGATGTTTTAAAACTTAAAAAATCATTTCAGGAGGTGTTTGTCTATCTCATTTCAATTAATAATTTTCTTTTATAATGTCTGAAGGTAAGAAAATCAAAGACTTTGTGATCTGTCCAAGAAGTAAGACAAAAAATGTTAAAGACATCATATTTTCATTTTTGATATTTATTTTCATTTATATTCTCAAAATCATAGAGACAGGATGACAAAGACTAGTTGATCAGAGAAAAGACAGGACATCATGTGACCTGTGACCTATAAAAATATTGTTAATGATGCTGAATTCACCATTAATAATTAAAAAGGTAATATCTTGGTGCACTGTGCAGGAAACCAGGTCCATGCCTCAACACCATGTGTTTTTGTGCCTTTCTCTTAAGATCTCAGCAAGTACATTTTTTAAGCACATATTTTACCATTCTTTTCGTGTTTTGTAAACATTTGCAATGATACCACTTGTGAACATCTTTGATGGTGCTTTTTAGTTTTGCTGCAAAATGCTTAAGAGTTGGAAACCATGCTGTCTGCTGAACTTGATTCACAACTTACATCTCCATGTGTTATTGTTAGTGCTGAGTAGCAAGTAGAATTATCCCCATCTAGTAGGTGTAGCATGGCATCTGTTGAGACCATTGCCCTCACAGGGAAGATAGCATGGGGAGTCTCATAGACAGAAAATTTGTAATTAAGTAAGGCAAGACATTAATTCTCTTAAATCCATGCACATGCTTTTTGTGGAAATGAACAAGATGTGTAGAGAGACAGGTTTTCTCAATTACCAGGGTTAATATTCATGTGCAAATACAGACTTAGCTAAACCCCGCACATATGTTGTAATGTCTACATTCGTCATCCTTTTTTTTTTTTTTTTTCAACTGGGTATACAATATTCATCCAAAATGCCCATAAAAGACTGACTGCAAAACTCACATTTTATAGCCTTCCCCAGGAAAGTTTGCATTAAATTGCTTTAGGCTGAGAAAGTTTCATTGTGATCTTGACCCAAGAGACAAAAAAGGATCATAAAATATGGGTTATAGTGTGAGTTTATAAGCTAGGCTTCTACTTAATTTATATTTAAGTGGCAATGCAAGAAGTTGTGGTTTACCAATAGTACAGCTATGCCTTGAGTTAAATGCTTTCTTTCTACTGACAGTTTCAGGTGCTTGCCTCTCGTGGAAGAATTAAATGGGTCCTGTAATTCATCATTTGAGGAAAATAAAACTTCATTATCAGACATAAGAACAAGTGCTGCTGACATCTCATCTGAAGAAGCTGTTCCTTTATTTCAGTGGCAGCTTCATTTCAAGTTCCTCTTTGTTCCTGGATCAGTACCAGTGTTCAAATCTCTGCCTGGACCTGGCACATGCTGCTTCTAAGAAGAGCAAGAATTTAACATCTCTATTGAAACTTAAAGTGTGCCCTGTGATTGGATCAGATTAGCTAAGTAGAATTCTATGGTTTATAATTTCTTTAGTTGGACATCACAAATCACAATTAGAAATACCGTAAGATTAATTTTTTTAAGTTCTGAGAGGTATCTGCTCAACTTTTGAAGCATAAGGATATCTTAACAAAAGAGGATAGACTCTAACAGATAAACTAGGTTCCATAATCTTTTACCATATCTGTTTGGTGGTGTTTTTAAAAGATTAAAATGACAGAAAAAGCCTTGATCAAATCCAGTAAGCTTTAGAGTTTAACCCAGATGTCTAATACCACAGTACACTATCCTGGTCAGAATATCAAGGGGAAAATCAAAGCAAAAAGCATTTTATTTTACCCATTTGTAAGTCAAACTCAAGTTACTGTGATTTTACTGCTTTAAATATTTGCTTTCTTTTGTTTTCTTTAGCTTTGACTATTCATTTGCACCATATCTCAATTACCTTTCTCTGCCAGTAGATTAGACTTTCTCAAATAAAATATCTATCATCAATATGTTGAATTTGACTGGGGATAATTTTTGAGCAAAAAAGTGGTGACATATACTTTAATATTCCTGAAATTTTCTGATCAGGATTTTCTTGAGTGAAACCTTTCTGTTTTTCATTTTCACTACATCATACTAGGAAATACAAAATGTCAAAGCCTGAATGGAATGTTTTGAATCGAATAAAAATATTTTTCATAAAATGATTTTGGGTTTCCTTTTTATTATATTTTGAAAAAATCTTGCTGCAAATTAGAAAATTCACTGTTTATTCTTAGTTCCTACAGAAGTTAACATGTTTTTACACACAATAGCTCATTCTGGCATGATCTGCTACCTTTTTCTGGCTAAGAACTCTTTTCTGCCCAAATGTACAAGCTAGGTGGCAGTTTCAGCTGATTAAAATGCACAGAGGTGCTAAGTGTGGCTGCTCATTTACACAAATTACTGCTCTGCATTGCCCTCTGTAGAAGTTGTGAACATGCACCATATGGGGAGGGGAATCAGGGTTAAGGCCATGTCTCTTTATTATTGATTTAAAGGTGGACCATGGTTCAGTGAGACTTTCTGGAGCAGGATAAATTTCAGCTGTCTTGAAATTAATTGTTGTTATGCCACCTATTCCAAATTATACAGTGATAATTAATTCAAAATATCATGTTAATCTGTTACAGGGATTAGAATTTCTTAAATAATTTCTCCAGAGTGTTCACAAAAACTTTATAAAAACTCTTTACATTCAGGTAATATTTATGCAATGGTCCTCTCCTCTGCACTGCATCTTTGTCTGTGCAACTCTGCTGAACTTCTTGTGATAAACCTAATTTGTGTCACAGCTAAACCTCTCCTCACCCTTTCAGTTCTAATTGCTCAGAAGTAGCAGGATCTGACAGATTGTGTCCAGCCTCCCCTTGCTTATAATTCTGTTCTTTCCTTCTCTTCACCATTCCCCTCCTCCTTAAAAAGAAGAAAAAAAAAAAAAAGCTGCAGGCTAAGGTGACCCTGGCATAATGGGTGTTAGAGATCTGAGAGTAGTTTTACAAGGTGCTGACCATTTACAAAAGTAAACCATAAGCATCAATAAGAATTGAAGGGTCTTACATTATAGCAACAGCTTGTCCTACACAAGCGATACCATGGGGGTTTCTGCAACGCCCACTGCAGCATTCCAGCGTTCTCAGCACTGTGCAGGCCTTGGCACCTGCACCTTCCTGCTTCCTAGGAGAAAAGAGAGGGGTTATAGAAAACAAAGGGCATGTAGCACTGAAATGACCTGATGAAAACTCAATGTACAGCTCACTCTGGTTCTCAAACAAAAGTTTTGTTCCTGTTCCCCATCTGCAGGAGGG